>JAJTJO010000017.1:0-300762 GCA_024550625.1 Dendroctonus valens | reverse complement strand
ATGAACGTCCACTAAAATGTTGGCCTTTAACATTATGCACGAACTCTTAACATTTTACAAATACCTGTATTAAGCGAATTTATTGCCTTTGTCGTTAGAAATTCAATCGCCCATAATAAAACTGTCCGTTCGTAAAATAAGAGATTTCCCCCGTTTGAAAGACCAAACACGCAAGAGCTTTAAAAGTTAAACTAAAAGGGCCGTTTTGTTTTATTTTGCGAGATAATTAACATAAGCCATTCAGTCTTGGGCAGTAAAAATTTACATAAAGCGCATCAGATAAGACCTGAATTCTTTAGAGGTCTGTGCAGTTTTTAATCCTCGTTGGAACAAAGGCTGATAAAGAACGTTTTTCGAGCAGGCTTTTGTTATGGAGTCGGAATCTGCATAACAGAACCCAGTTAATATTTGGTAATGACTATGCTAAATGGTGCTGAATTTAGAAAGTGCTGAAATTACTAGCAATTGTTGTACTTTGAAAGCATCGCAATTTCTATGCTTAAATTATATTATATTTCAAGTGGACAATTGGCGATAAAAATGTCTCTAGCTTAGCTCTATATAAAAGGAAATATTAGAAGCAATATCCTGTTTTCGTATGTTCCCAATAAAGGGAAAGTTCAGGGTTTCGCAGTGGCGCATTATTCCGCACATTTGTCTTAATATTACCCCCTTACACGACTCAACTATAATTCTTGATGAAGGCGTTTAAGTTTTATTTCTTTATTTCGCGCGGCCTTGCCACAAGATGGCAAATTGTCGACAGGGAAAGTGTTATAAATCTTTGCCTAAATAGCTGAACTGGGAAATATTTCCTAGGAGGGCTGTTTCCTTTTATTTTTGTAAAATGGGCCGCCAGAACGGCAGCGTAAAAAGTGGGCTACAACAGTTGCTCTTAAGTTCATCATTAATAGTTGGGAGATCGTAATAAGGAGGCAATATTTGAATTATTTAAAAAATGCCCAGGAAGAACAAATGGGTTCTTGATGTAATTTAAATGTGCTTAAACGTTGCTTGAATTATTTAAGTTATTTTTTTTGCATGTGCCGACTTCCTTTTTAATATTATTAACAAAATTTTTGTTAATTTAAATCTGATCTTTATTACATTATTTTATAATTCAATACTTAGTTGATTTGCTTTAATTTTAAAAGTAGTTATTTGCTAACGAAATGGTTTATTTACTTGCTTTTGGGTTTCGTGGCCATCATTTTAAGAACCGATGATTGATTGAAACTGTTTCGCATGTTTATCCAATCGGTTTTCAATTTATGGCGACCGCAAATTTGGATAAACCAGTGGGTGATTTAAAGGTGTTCAATGCACAGGATGATCCAGAAAAGTAAATTCCAAAATATTCTAGCTATTCTTTAGCACAAACTGTTGTCAAAAATAAATTATTTCCAAAAAAGTTAATTTAATAGTATTTGGATTCAATCAATCAATCAAATATGCTTTATTGCCACAGGAAAATTTACAAATTTTATGGACAAAGCGTGTAAAACAATATGCTTCAAAATATAGCACATCTAAGGACAATCAACAATGATCAATAAAAAATAAAAAACAACATAAAACATAACACAAACACCCCCAAAACCCACTACACAACCCCCCCACCCAACTACTATACGAACGCACAAACATGACAAAGATCTCGGAAAGACTCATACAGCTACAGACAAAATGGACAAACAACCCCTACAACTGGACCATACTGAATCCCCTTTGTCTTACAAGACCAACCAGACAATCCCGCTTCCGTTTCCCTACATTAACGCTACTCGAACACTTACAAACGCAACGGACTAGTGGACAATAAAATAATTTCTTCTTGCCACTGAAATCTTATTTATTTAATAACATTGTTAACCTAGAATGGGAGAATTTTCATATTTGTTTTTATCTGGATTGGGACTGCATGTATTAAACAAGGGCAGAAATACCGATAGGTCGATGGCCTTTTTTAGAAATAAAGATGTTTACTACTACTATTGTTAACCTAGAATAGGAGAATTTTCATATTGGTTTTTTATCTAGATTAAGACTGCATGTATTAAACAAGGGCAGAAAGACCGATAGGTCGATAGTTTTTTAGAAATAAAGATGTTTACTACTACTACATAACACAAAAGAGTCATCAAATCATCAAGTCATCAAGATTGAAACACCAAAGTTAATAAAACCGTTATTAAACTACAGTGATACCTCGACATAGGAGTTTAATTGGTTCCGTAACCTTGCTCGTTCCATTTCCCAAAAAACTGTCTCAGTTGTTCTTATTAAGTGTTTTTTAATAACAAAAATGTATTTACAAGAAGAAACATTTATTTGTAAATAACAAATACAAATTCTATAAAAACATAATAAAGAAAAAGTGAAGTGCTTAATTTTCGTCACTGGTATTCGCTTTTTTCGTCCGCTTTGCTCATTTTCAGCTGCAGATCGTTTAAAAAAACTGCCCAAGGAGGTTTGTTTGTTCCTCCCTTAAAATGATTTACGCAAGTTTCGTTGAACAACTCCGATGCACGACCAGTTGCAACTTTTTCGGGGTGATTTTTATCCACAAACTTTAAACTTTCTCCCACATTCCCAAGATCTCCGTTATATCTCTTGAAGAGATAACCTCCCCCATCTCTGGCTCCGCTTCAAAACTAATGTTTCGTTGAACCACCGTATGCTGCTGCGAATGTAGGTCGTGTAACTCCTCGGTTGTCAGCTCTTGAGACTCTTCCTCCACGAGTTCGTTCACATCTCTCTGATCCACCTCCAGACCCATGGATTTTCCCAGAGAAACAATCTTCTCTACCACTGTCACTTCGACTTCCAATCCTTCGAAGGCGCTTTCAGCTACAGCCTCAGACCACAGCTTCTTCCATGCAGAGGATAAGGACCCCGTTGTAACACCGAGCCAGGCCTGATCAATAATTCTTAGGGATATCATGATGTTAAAGTGGTCCTTCCAGAACTCTCGAAGGGTAAGGTTTGTTCTCCGTCACCTCAAAGCAGCGCCGAAAAATGTGCTTGGTGTACAACTTCTTAAAATTAGAAATTACCTGCTGATCCTTGGGCTGCAGATAGCAGTGGTGTTGGGTGGTACGTAGAGAAATTTTATAAAGTTTAACTCTTCGAGTAAATCATCTTCGAGATTTGGTGGGTGAGCAGGGGCATTGTCGAGGACGAGAAGGGCTTGCATGGGTCGGTTGTTTTCCTGGAGATACACATGCCTTCAGATTTCCCTCCACATAACTTTTTTTCGTTTAAAATCTTATGTGACTTAAAGGCTCAGGGATTTTCCGAATGATATAATAGCAGAGCTTGATTTTGCAGTCGCAACTCGCATTGGCACAAAGCGCTGGAGTCAATCTGTCCTTCATGGGTTTGTGACCTGGAATCGTCTTCTCCTCTGCCGTTATGTTACTCCTATTCGGCATCCTTTTCCAGAAAAGTCCCGAATCGTCATAGTTGAAGACTTGCTGGGGGACGTATGCTTTGGCTTCTATCAGTTCGGAAAACGTTTGGATGTAAACTTCAGCTGCCTTCACATCCGAACTTGCTGCCTCACCATGCCTGACTGTGGTGGTGTGATGTGACACTGTGGATGCCGGTTCTTTTCCTAAAGTTGTCAAACCCGCCCCGACTGGTTTTAAGCGAGTCTTCCGATTCATTGTTTGTGGAAGTGTCTTCTGCTTCAGCAAATCACCGTAAATCGCTCGTGCCTTCTGCGTTTTTCTATGATTTCACGCTTTAATTCAATAAGCATCATCTTCTTTTTCGGACCCATGGTTATAAAAATAAATGTGATAATGTCTTGTATACAACAAGTCAAATATACAAGAAGCAAAAATCGCGAACCCAACTTCATCATCAAAAATGCTTCGAAAACGAGGGAAACAAGCACAACTGAGGTCTAGTCTGAGGTGGGAGAAACTGTTAGACTGTAGTGTGCGATTCCTCGAATCTCGAATCTTGCTCTCATCTCAAAGCAAAAAAATCACTCGCTCGACGGCTCGTATCTCAAAACACTCGTATATTAAGGCACTCGTATATCGAGGTACCACTGTATTAGGTACAAAAACCCAAGGCTACAATAATGACTAGGAATGCAAATTCAAAAAGGATACTGATGTAATGACCACACTTCCTTTATGAACTATGATATCCACTGTTTCTTTAAACATTATCTCTTAATCATCGGCGCCGTATGGCAATTTACTTGCAAAATCAAAACACATTTTGCATACAGTAGTTCCAAGTAATTTAGTCATAAAAATAACCATTAATGAGACTAATGGGTGTTTTTCTAGAATTGTTGTGATATTCACTTGACTCCGCTTTATTTATGATTTCCCAACGGCTTGATGGGCAAATATTTTCTGCGATCAAAACGATATTGAAATGAAAACTTGTTATCCTTAATAGTCTTCATGCGTCACAAAATTTGATCTGGTTAAATGTGACTTTTTCGCAAGAAACGCTTATTATTTACAGCTTCAAAGACTTTTAACTCGAACTCTTTAAAGATCATTAATCCAACTGACCAAGCAATTATGCTAATACTTAAATGCACCTTCTAATCGGTTCATTAAGTCAGATTAATTTTATCAATTTAAGCAATTTGCTTTAATCGCTTTTCGATGCAAATACGTGTTTTGTTTGGATTCTTCAGCGTGGTAGGTGTTACATTAATTTTCTATTTAATTACAGCACTAAATTGATATTGCTTTCTGCTGGGATATAATAAAAAGTTGGTTAATAATGGTCGCTAAACCTTGTTTAATTAAGCACAACACCGATAATGTTTAATGTTTTATTACATTCCAAAGTTTAACAACTTCTTAATTTAAAAAAGAAAGTATAAACAAATCGAACAATAAACAATAAAGTCATTTAGTTGTACAACCAAGTTGGAATTAAAAAGTATCGTGCAGCAAGTAAACTGCTGCTCCAGTTTCTGTAAATTTAGACGTAAATTATGCATGCTACTACATTCAACCCTATTTCGTATTCATCGCCCAATCTTTTAATTCGAGCAAACTTAGGAAGTGCACAAATTCTCCGAATAAACAGCCAGACCCGCTTATAATACATTAACATAAAAAGATGTGTTTTGCAGTCACATATTTTGCTGCCTCTTTAATCGGACATGAAACCAAATAGAATTAAAATGTTTCGTGTCTTACTTTGCCTGAGGAATACAAATTTTCGATGCAAGCTGCTGGTTGAAGGCACTAACATTCACTTTGTACCCGAACGAATGTAGACCACGCATATATAGGCATTTCATTGCATGAATTATACACTTCACTTCAGCCAAGACCAATGGACTAAAATAGATCGCAAGTTTTGTCTTTTTTGGTTCTACTTACAAATTCAGTAATGGTTTACCATCATGGAATACATTATACATATACAGAGTGTATCACCACGATGGATCTTTAATGCAAAATGGATGATTTTCATCATCTTTTTTGTTGGCCCTCCTATGAAAACTACTTGATTAAATGCAATTGCGGACTTTGCGCGGCTCTTCTGCTACTTTCTTGCTTATTTGACCAGACATTTTGGTTGTTATCAATATAGAATGGTTTGATCCCACTCTCATCAATAAAATAGCTTAAATGCGCAATACTTAGGAGTGCATGTACCATTCAAAATTGAAATCAAAGATGCGACAACACTTCAATTATACCGCTACTGGTTCATTCTTATGCAAATCCTCAACAAACGACCCCCACATCTGATTATTATTATTTTGAATTTGCTTACGTTCTGATAAAAACAGATTTTCTGACCATAAACAATTGCAGAACTGTTATCAGGGCCTACAGTAGCGTAACAACATATCTCTCGACTATAGTTATTAGTAAAAAATTAGCTCAAATCAATGTATCAGTTTTCTTTCTAGAGGTACTTTAGAAGAATTAAGAGAAGGTTCAGTCAATATGTGACTAAAAATTATAAAAGCTCTGTTGTAACTGACCACATTAGGCATTTTAGTATACTTGAGCTTTTTCGTTATTGCTACCTTTAAATTAGGTATTTTAATTTAACTGAAGCTCCACGTTTTTCTTCATTATTTCTTTTTATATACAAAGAATAAAGTTACAATATCCACTATTTATCAAAGTCGGTAGCTTGGATGGAAATAAAAACCACGGTGTTTCTGAAATTGATATAATTCTTTTGCATATATTTCTACTATTAAGAACACATTAATTATTTAAATTTAATAAAAACCAACAAAATTGTAAATTACGTGTATTTTGAGCAGTTCTACTTCCTATTGCTATTTAAAGATTTGTGTCATCTGTCGATTGTTAGTAATATGGCGCGAGAATGCTCGTAATATGTAGTGTTAAAAGATGATCTATAAATAAATGCTGGATTCCAAAATTTGAATTAGATGTTTTGATATTGAGCAAAACGTTGTATCAGAAATTTATCTATTCTAGTTTGAGCTTTCGAAATCATACGATTTTATATGTGACAAACGTATGAGAAAGCAATTAACTTTACGATGTGAAGAAGTTTAGGAATTTAATGACCACTAAAGTTTAAGAAACAGCCAAAATTCATGTAATCCTTAGAGCTCGCGCGGCATCTCTAATTGCATTGGTAATTGCAATGAATTAAGCTACTATTCAAAGAATGTCCAAATTGCCGGTGCAATTCTAATTAATTCCTGCATAGTAAGGTCGGATATCGCATTATTCGAGCAAAATCCTGTTTTATATTTTATCCAAACCAAACTACCAGGTTTTGGGGAGATCAAGTCATTTCGCCACATTTACAGGTAAACTGGAAATATGAAGTGGCAGACTCAGTGACCGTGGGTGCATACAATTTGCCGCGGAGTTGGGCATTTCTAAGTATTTATATCATAACCGAAATGACATCATTTGGGTCTGATGAAGTTTGCGGTCGGGATATGCTGGAAATGGCAAGCCATGCGAATTTTGCTGGTGTTAATAGAGAAAACTTTCAAATGACTCTATTTCAGCCAACAATGACTTTCATTTTACTCGTACCTCTATGACTAATAAAGAAGCACGAGTTGCTAATTGCTGAACTTCTCTTAAAACCTGCAATTCAGGTGGATAAAGGCAAAATCCACATTTTAAATCCCGTACCTCCATAAAATGTTGGGTAATTAACTTTTCTTTTTGCCGAACCAGACCAGGCAGAGCCATTTCTTTGTCAGTTTACAGATGTACAGGTTACAGATGTGGAGGTTCATATTGCTACGCAGTCAAAGCAATAAAAAAATGAAAATCTAAAGTGTATATAATAAGTTTTTTTTTTGTATCTAACAATTTCCTATCCAACAATATTTTAATACACAAGTTTTCTAATCATTACTTTGTGTTTGCTCAGTATTTTTCTATATCAATACCTAATGACTTTTTGACTATAATTTAAAGTTCTTAGATTCCAAACGTTACATGGGATTTTTTCGTTGTGTCTTTTGTTGTTACGTGCAAGATTACACAAAGTCGCAGATCCAAACGTTGACCCTTAAGGAGTTTTCCAACGGAGCACAGTTACAAGAGAAATTCATTACTCGGTTTTGTTTTGATCAGCAATATGTATTTTCAGGCTTTTTGTATACCCTGATAATTGATTTTTCAAAGTGCTCAGTTTATTGGTGTCCTTTGGACTTTTCAATCATTTGCAGGTTGCTCTTCTTACGACAGAAAATAATTTTAACATCTTATTGACATTTTTGAGGAAATATGTACTCCTGTACTGAAAGTATTTATAATATGTGGATTTGTATCCTCGATGGACTTTGGTCGACGATTCTTCTGCAAATAAGGGGTAAAATTATGATATTGGTTTTTCGGCTATAAAATATGTCATTTCAGAGTAATCGCAAAATATAGAATAATAGTTTATCCGTTTTACCATTGTGTCGTTTAGTACATCGAAAGGCTTTATAATAACAAAATTGCCGTTTTTATCTTCTATTTTCATTCCTGTCTCTATTTTTAGTTATTGATACTTAATGTTAAACACAATAAGCAACCACAAGTCATTGTCTTCCGAAATCCATTTCCTGTCCCAAATAAATTGGTGTACCGTTTCGAAAGAGTTAAAGTAATCTGTAGAATTTTTTCTTATAAAATTAACTTTTATTTTGCTCATAAAACTTACCTGAATTGACGCAAATTAACAAAACTTTACAAAATTGTACGAAAGAAAACAAGCAGCACGTCGGACCTAGGAATCTACTCCTCTTCGTATTAATTTCAAGTATAAGTAACGTCAGAATCGCCGAAAATTCCCTTTTATTTTTCAATGATACATTATACGTATTGTTGTTGTTTTACCTCTAAAACCAGTCCATAATGTTTTATCTATTCACTTGAAATACGGCCCCCAATAGGATCCTTCGATATAATCGTAATTCGATTTTATGATAGCCCATAATACACGAGCAATTACTACTACCTACGTAATTCCTTTAGCAACCATGAAAGCCCTAATGCCTTCTAAACCTTGAAATTCACTTTAATTAGATTCTAGTCCTTAATTTTCCAATTAGTATTAGGCAACTAGGAGAAATACAATGTATATGTGTAGCAATTAAACATTTTATAGTCATATAAAAGTTACTTCTGTTCTTACACTGTAAGCTAATGTGCACTTAAATGTCCATGCTAAATCCGTATTCCAGTATAACATAATAATTCTGATAGGGAAAACTAGGAATTTACTTACCTTTTAGAAAGAGGAGATGGAGAAATTCATCAAGTTTTCGATATAAAGACGATATACTGAACACATCACAGATATATGTTCTCGCTAGAGCATTAGGTAAATATTCATTCCAAATTTTTCTTGTGGTCCTTTAAAAACTGCTGGTAGCGGCTTAACCAGCATAAATACACTAAAGTCGAAATGGTTCAATATTCTTCAAATTGCTATTCGTCTCGATTTCAAACAGTTTACGAGAAATTCTCGTCTTTGGAATACTGCTTTCATGTGTGCTTGAAGATTTCGATATTATATTACCAGCGGATAATATAATTTCGAAATTAGCTCAGCTTTCGTAAAACCAGCTCGGTATGCGTATTGGAAGAGTGACATCAATAAAGTTTTATTGATAATCATACTAACAGAACAAAGTATACTTATAAATAAAAATACAAACTCTACAAATTAGTAATAACATTTTCCCTCCGAAACAAGTAAGCAAGCAAAACTTAATCAAACATTAATTTAGTAATTCTCTGCACCACACTATATTTTAATAAATAATATTGTGTAACTGCAGAAAACGAAAGGATTTGCAAACAACGGAAGGCGAATTTTATATTTACGACTTTCAAACTCAGGCGCTCGTATTTGAAAGATCCACAACCTTTAACCCAAAGACACCAAAAGAAATTAATTTAAGAATAAAAAAGATTGACTAGAATGCTTTTTGGTCCACTTTGGTACTTTATATGTGAAACATTACTTTCAAGGAGGAAACGCTACAAGAGTGAATTTCATTGCGCTTCTGAAAAATGCTGTTTCCGTTCTTCATTGCGTATTCATTAATCAATCAGTTTTATTCTACAACTTTATTTTCGAGAATTGCAAATTTGAAAGTATTGTTGCGTGTGCTTAGTCACTTTTTATATTAAATTATTGGATATTTAGGAAGCGTGACTGAAAAATATACAAATCACCAACAGGCTCTAAAACATAAAATAAATTGTCAGAGTACGTAGGCCGGTGAGAGAAAACATGTAATAAGAACCACAAATAAATATGCTCTCTGTGTTTTCACACGTTGGGAACATTTCGTTATCAGAATTGGCAATGAACAAACGGAATAAAATATTTACCTTTGCATTTACCTTGCAAGAGCTTTACGGTCCGCATTGCTGTAAAATAATATATTTTATGGCTTTTTTGGAGCTTGCTGTTTTAACAGCGAACTTATTGGCGGGTCACTGCAAAATATTTATCAAGATTTCCAAGTTTTACCAGTACGGCGGTTGTGAGCGAAGTCGATATATAAAGAAAATTTATATAAATGTCTTGATATTAGAAAAGTTTGGATTGTTTTCAAAAATGGAAAACGCCGTTATTTTAATAGAGACACAGACTTTAATAGATTGAATTAAATATCATAGTAGTAGTAAACATCTTTATTTCTAAAAAGGCTATCGACCTATCGGTCTTTTCTGCCCTTGTTTAATACATGTAGTCTGAATCTAAATAAAAAACAAATATGAAAATTATCTTATTCTAGGTTAACAATATTATTAAATAAACTTTCCAATTCTAATGACAAGAAAAAATTATTTTATTGTCCAGTAGTCAGTTGCGTTTGTAAGTGTTCGAGTAGCGTTGATGTAGGGAAACAGAAGCGGGATTGTCTGCTTGGACTTGTAAGACAAGGGGATTCAGGTATGGTCCAGTTGTAGGGGTTGTTTGTCCATTTTGTCTGTAGGTGTATGAGTCTTTCCGAAATCTTTGTCATGTTTGTTGCGTTCGTATAGTAGTTGGGTGGAGGGGTTGTGTAGTGGGTTTTTGGGGGTGTCTTATTCGTGTTATTAGTCCTTAGTGCAATTTGTTCTGTTGTTTGCATATAACGTTTTGTCCTTTCTGTTCCGTTGGTCATGAGTATATGTCCATAGTCTAGCAAGGGTCTACAAATAGCTTTATATATTGTGGTGGCGGTGTTTGTGCTAATTCTCTGTCTTTGTAGGTTAGTGATCGGAAGTGTTTTGTTCTCTTTATTGTTTTTTGCCCTGATGTTTCGCATGTGTTTAGTGAATTTTAGTTTGTGGCCAATTGTGATTCCAAGGTATTTTACGGTCGCTTTTTGGTTGTGTCGTTTGGCCGTCTGCAGTTATTGTAGGGGAGTCAGCGTTGAGTCTGTGGTTTTGAGCAGAAGTGGTTCTTTGACGCGTTTGGTGTTAGTCTCCATTTATAAACCATGTCATTGTGTTGTATGTTAGTGTTTGGAGCCTTTGAGCTGCTCTTTCAGTAGTTTTGTCATGTACAATAAGTGCCGTATGGTCTACGTATTGTAATATGTATGCCGATCTGTCGATTTGATTTTTGTCTGGTAAGTGTAATTGTATATGTCATGGCAGATATATTTGTAGAGAAACGGTGAGAGCGGGGATCCTTGAGGAGCCCTTATTCAGGGGAAAAGAAAATGACAGTTGTTTTGTCAATTCGTACTTGTAGTTGTCTGTTTTCTAGTAAGTTCTTTATGGTGTGTAGTAGATATGTTGGTGTGTGTAGTTTGTATAGTTTGTATAGTAAGCCTCTATACCAGGACACTATGCAAAAGCCTTGTTAATGTCCATAAACAGGCAAGCTGTCTTTCTGTCAGTTAGGTGGGTAGTTTGTATATTGTTGGCCAAAATAAAGAGCGGATAAATAGTCGAGTGATGTTGTTTGAAACCAAATTGGTAGGTAGGTATATATTTTCCAATCACTTTTTCAAGCCGCTGCTTTATTATGTATTCAAAAATTTTGATTAATACTGGAAGTAGTGTAATTGGTCTGTAGTTGCTCGGTTGTGTATTGTCCAGTCCATTTTTGGATATAGCGATTGTTAAGCCGTTTTTCCATGTTTCTGGGATTCTGCCATTTGTGATGCAGTTGTTCAATTCAGTTAGGATCAGTTTGTGTGTTTCTTGAGTTAGGCTTTTCAAGAGTTTGCTTTAATTTATCTTTTCCCGGTGCCGTGTTTTTGATATGCGCTAGGGCTTCATCGTACTCTGTGTCTGTGATCGGTTTGTAGGTATAGTTTGGTGAGCTGTTAAATAGTTCAAGTACCAGTCGTTGATCAAGTTCCAGTTGCCATTGTCGAAGTTAGGGTTTGTCGATATGCTGAAGGCCCTTTGATAGTGTCTGGCGAACGCGTCCGCTTTCTCTTTGTCTGTGTAACGTTCTATTCTGTTTTCGTCAATTGTGTCAGTAGTGCTAGTTTTTTTTTTTTGTATTGCGCTAGTTTCTTAATTTTTCACCAGTATGTTTTGCCTTGTCTTTTTGTATTTCTTTACATGTTTCTAGCCATTTGTCTTGTCGGTATTGTCCAATCAAAGTTTTATGTTTCTGTTAAGTTGGTTCAGTGTCTTTTTTAGGTCGTTATTTTGAGTGTTTGTATATAGTCTGGTACAGTTCTCTCTTATGTTTTATGAGTCTCAGTATGTATTTGGGCATGTATGTCGGTAGAAAGCATTTTTTATTTCCGGGGCTAAATTTTCCTATGGCTAGTGAAAGTTGTTGTATGGTTTCTATTGAAATGGGCTGTGCTTGCGATTGAATGTAGTCATGTATATGTTGCTTCACTTTGTCTATGTCAGTCTTTGTTAGGTTTAACTTTTCCTCTATAGGAGGTGTATTGGAGGTAGGTTGCGTATGTTGTAAGTCTATGTTAAACGTAATAGCCAGGTGGGTCGGATCCAAGTTCGTTGGTTAAGTTTATGTTGTTGATGGTGTTTGTCAAGTTTCTTGTGTGCAGTAGAACGTCTGGTGTTGAGTCTGGGTTTGCGGGCATCAGAAAAGTTGGTGGGGTGTGCTGTTTTATAATGTCGGAATTTTGTAAAAATCTTTAAGCTGTTTCGTTTTGTTTCTGTTCAAATTAAAGTCGCCTATAATTACTGCATATTTATAGATGCTTGCCTTGGTCAATATATTTTATTCTAGGTTGTAGTGTGGGTTAAATATCATATTTGTCAATAAATTATAAAACGGAACGTTGTTGTGATCATAAATACATTTATGTTAAGAGCATGTGGAACAGACAAAACAGCGTATGTACAAAATGTCTAGACACAAAATTTTTGTATTGAGAAATAATGGAGTTCTAACAATGTATCAAAATCATGACAATAACACTGCTTTTACTCTAAAATGGTTCAGTTTGTGGGGCGACGAACGAAAGTTAAAATTCAATTAAAATTCGATTTTAAAAAACCCATGATCGAAAATGTCCTTTCATATAAAATTCGTGGATAACAAAGACTATGACAGTTTCATTATAAACGTTGGCTCCCGACACAAAATTAAATATTGCTTATGTATAACCGAAGAGCATGCAAGTTCAGAATAATATGGAAACGTTGGCCCAGCTCCAGTAAGTAAATCCCGAAAGTTTACTAATAGCCGCAGAAGACACTATTAAGCCGACGGGTAATGCGGCTGGTGGAGAATATTGTGAAAATTAAAATGCTATGTCGCTTTTTGCAGCTAAGATTAGAACTCCTATTCTCAGTTAGTTCTTTTGTTTCGAGGGACAATACAAAAAACCAATAACTAACAGATCAAGAAAAATAAAAAAATTCTGGCATTCAATTGTTGGATGCATATGAGATTTACTTTTATCAAAATTGTAAAACGAAAAATATATAGCCGTAATTTATACAATACTTAATACTCTTTTCTTATTATTGGGAAACTTTCTCATTGTGTTTGGTAAGTATTAATGACAATGGAATTGAAATTTAGTTTCCATCACGTCTAGCAAAATTCCATTAATGAATGAATTCATCAGCAGATTTTTGAGGAACACGCAAAATTGATAAAATTATGGAGATTATAAGATTCAAAAATTTTCCGAATCTTTTTGTTTGAGAACTTTACTTACTTTACACGAAATTCGTGAAAAACCGTAGATTTAACAGTGAAATCGTACAACATTAAATTGTTAGTAGGGAAATAAGTGAAAATAGATTGATTTCTCAATTTAAGTCTTAATTGTAATGAACGTTCGAAACGAAAATTCAAAGAAGGGACCTGATTATGATTGAGTTCTGCAAATACCATAGTCTCAATATAATAAATAGAAATAGCAGTAGTAGTAGTAGTAAACATCTTTATTTCTTAGAAAAGGCTAGCGACCTATCGGTCTTTCTGCCCAATATAGAAATAAATAGCTTAATTCTTTTAAAATGTGATTTCAATATTTCCTGAAGACTTATTTAGCACTACTTCAGATGAATGTCCATGTCTATCACATAAACCCAATAAATAGTGTTTAAAATAAACTACCAGATCTGAACGGCAAAGGATGATATTGATTATATGAATTTTAAAAAGTTACTGAAAAACAATAAAACAGACTTTAAACATAAATCAAAATTACTATCACTGAAGAGTCGAGATAATTTGTTTTAGTCGTTTCGGTTTTTTTTCGTACAATTAAGTGTGCAAAATAAATCGCTCATCAAAATAATCATCCATACACAATTCTTAATTTGAAAAATAAACTTGATTCTTTGAACAAAACATTATTTGAATTGTCGAATTAAAGCCTCGTTTAAAAATACGTTCGAATGCAAGATCTGATAAAATTTTTAAACACCTAATTAATACAATAATGCAAAAGTTCACACTGTTTCTTGAACCCCAATTCTTCAGACTAGTTTTCAGTACAAAGAACGTTATCAATATAATTTGGAAACTCTATACATTCAATAACAAATAATGTTCAAAAACTCACCTTCGGGACTTTCACCCTGAATGAATGACGGCGGCAGTTGAAAAGAGTCCTCATCACCAGTAGTAGGAGTTAAAAAAATCCATGAAAGCACTAGTGGGACAATACTCAATCTGCAATAAAATTATTGTTAAGATATAGAAGTTTTCTAAAATAATTCCAATGTAATTAATATAATTATAATACAAAATGTCGTAAAATACATCTGAATGTCCCATTAAAATTCGTTTTAAAATAGAATTGCTTATGATAGGTATAGATTGCCCCAAATTTTTTAGGAAGATTTTTTAAAGTAGAAATTGGATTTAATTTTGAGATTAACCATGAAAGAAATTCTACTATTTCTCTGACTTAATGCGGTTCAAATTAATCGACTCTATACATTTCATTACAACAGGCCTCAGCTGGCCGATCTCTAGGATAATAAGCATGAAACAGCTGATGAAAGACCCCGACCCGTAAATGAAACACAAGCACCAAGAAGGCCAATAATAAATCCATCATGTCAAGATGATTGACGTAAATTAACCTCCCGAAAGACTTTGGTATCTCGAAAGCATTTCTGCTGTGTAACGTCGGCTTCAAAGATTCGCAGGAAGTTTACGCATACTTCGAAATCGGAAGCCTTTTGTTCGAGTTCCTGTTAAACGATGGCCCCGAAAGGGTTTCGGAAAATACCTCGAGGCTCAAGGAAACAGTTAAAGAGGTGTAGGCATACGAGCTGATTGCTTAAAGAGGACTTTGAGCGACTGGAGATCTGGCAATATTAAGCCAAAGTTATTCGAGCATCGTCTGTAAACGTGTTTGGCGTGAACTGGTTTGTGTAGCAGAGCAATTTGATCAAGGAGAAAACGTACAGGAAATAAATAATTAATGCGTCTGGATGGATTTTTACTTTTTTTGCTGCTTAGTTGTCTTATTTTAGCAACATGGTCTAGTATTTTATTCTAATTTTGCAATTTTTCCATTTTGATATTTTCGGTTTTTAAATATTTTTGAAAAAAATCGACTATTAATAATAATTAGTTTAAAAATGTGTGTTCTAAGCTTCAATGTTGCGTCTCTGAACCATGTTACAATTTGTAACACCTAACAGAAACATGACAATATAAAATAAATATAATATTTTTATATCAAGATTTATTACAATAATCTAAGATAATAAAATTTTCCTAACCAAAAATTGTCTTAACATTTATTTTAAAGTTTGAGAATATAAACTGTTTAGCATTAAATGATGGTATTTTTATTCGGAATCTGTAAGGTGAGTCTTGAATTTATCGTCACGATTTTTAGAATTTTCCTTTCCTAAATCTCTAGTCATTATGTCGCGCAGCAATTTGGTTAATGTTTTAAGTAATTTTACGCATAAAATCTGACAATATTACAATTTGGATTTGCGTTACGTTTTTGTGTAGATAAAACGTCCCTTTCTTTCTTTAAAAGAAACGTTCAAGCAATATATGGTAACTTTGAGATTAAACTATATTCAGGATTGGTAATCAGTTCTGGGCTGATTCAAGATAAGCTTGTTGAACCAAGCATCGAACGATCTACAAATCATGCTGTGCCCAGCGAGGTCAGAGTTAGGAGCGAAGCGTTGTATTCTGTAAATATGATTTAAAATTGAACTCATTCCCTCCCAGGAGATATTAAAACTCTCGCGAAGAGTAGGAGAAATAGAAAAGTTTTCAATGTATTCTCAAAGCGTTAAGCTCTTGAAGAGTTCCATTCCATAATAAAGTTCCATTATCACTTTCAGGCTATTACCTATAGTTTAAAACATGAGTGCAATAAAAAGCTGAGGGGCTCTCTAAAAACTTATTCTAATTTTAGACAGATATTTTTAATAAATTTAATACCACTCTCCTAAAGTTACATTTTGTGGCTAGTTTTTAAATTATAATTATCGCAGAAAGCAAACTGGTTCCCGTTCGCGCAATTGAAACTTGTTTCCCGAAGCCATTCTATCAATAGAATCTATCTTCAAAGATATAGAACGATTTTGTATTCTTGGTAATATAGAGCTAAGACAAACGCGAAAAATATTGCTAGGGTTTCTCGAAGATTTGGATTAAACTGGAACTTCCGAAAGAACCGACGTATTCAGTAATGGCTGGCGATAATCGGTTTAAGTTATGTTTATATCCCTCAACAAAAGTTTATTTTACTTTGTGGTAATTAAGAGGTTTCTGTTCAAAAATTAACACTCAACGGTTTGGTTAGTCAGATTTTCTGTTCTTTTCGTTCGGGACTCTCAAGCTGTCTTAAATTCACATATTCACTTTTTAAGCGAAGGCTCTTCATACCAATATAGGGCTCTAATTAGAGTAAAAAGAGGTGCTTACGAGTAAATGTTGAGAAAAAGTATTATATATGGTTGTTGGGAATGCCTTACTGATAAGACTGATGAATTATTTCATACGTAAAATGATCCGTTACCACTTCTTCAGTATATTCCCGATTCACTTGCTACCTTTATAAGTATACGCAGAAAGCAAAAGGTACTAAGGCAATACTATGAGAAAGTCTCGAGTTAATAGACAGACATTAATATGTTTAACTGTTTTCCTGAACCATATAATCTCCTTCAGAAGAATTATGCCATTTTTGCATCATAATCTATAATAATTTATGTGCCACTTTAGTATCGAAAGTGCTAATTCTGCTACATAAAATTATTCAGATAAAAAATGCCATCCCTTAATAAAAAAAATGTATAAAAGGCAAACTGCTGGGTGGTCCTTGATGGCAGGATAACGTGATGGTATTTATTTAACACCGCTGGATTAAATTGCCCGTAATGATACGCTTTAGCTGTGATGGTTATATTTGCAATACCTTGAGACAGTAATAAGCAACTGATGAAATCAATGCTAAAGTGTTCGTGCCTTAAGGTAATTTCCAAAACTGACTATTTGCTTCCAATGCGTTAATACCGAAATTAATTAGACTCCAAATGCTGGAACAAAGTATGGCAATAAACCAAAGTATTATTGGCGTGTCGTAAGGTTGAGAAAATTAAAAGTAATGAGTCAGAAAGTAATAAACGTATAATTGTGCCTGCGTTTCATTCAAGGTGTGTATTCGTATATTTTATATCACTAATTTCTTATTTCTCATTAGTTCGGCTCGCTGTTTTACGTGCATGGATATAAAGTTTATTTTCCTTATTACTGTCGTTATTCTAAAAAGCACTATCTTTCGACATCTTATAACATTCATTTCGGCTTTAATGGCCAATGGCCGAGAAACTAGCGATTTTGCTTATTTCAATCAAAAGGGATATATTCCTAGTATTAAGTATTTTCATTGTGCATTAAACAAAAGCAAGCACAGAGGTTTACAAAAATAGGCAAACTATTATGCATGATGTTGAGCTTATCAAGGGGGTAAGCGGGTGGTACTCTTTTACTTCCAGTAAAGGACAGACTACTACAGAGTTTGGCGACCCTGCCCCACGCTAGCTACTGTTGCACTCCTGTCTTCCATCTCCCAGGAGGAAACAGGCCCCAACCCCTTATCCCAACAAATCCCGTATTTCCTCCCTTCCTATCCAACACCCCAATCGAACGGCTGCCGGTATAAACAGTCCCCCCAACTAGCCAACGGTCCCACGCGGAATAGCTGGTGGGGGATAGGGCACATCTTTGCCCTAGGAAGGGAAATTGTTCCATAAGACGGAAGAACCATTAATTGGTCAACGGCATGAAGATGCAGAAGGAAACGGAAAAGGCTGCTTTTCAAGGTCCATAAGGATATTCCGTGAGAAACTCATGACTATATGCGACAGTGAAGTCTCGGAAAGACTTGGCCATCGGCCCCCCATGGAATGGTTTCCATAGGGCTCCAGTGCTACTGATGACAAACTCAACAAACTCAAAATTCGTCAAACACATTGCCTGACGACGTGGAAGCCAGGGGCTTGCCTATGGTGTGCAAACTGCATATCATGGCTAATGAGCTGGAGAGAAATAACATCTCCATCGTCTCAAGGAAATGAACTATCGAAACGAGGGCGACTTTCCCTCTACGAAGGGCAATTTCATCTGCTTCTCCGGAACCCGAATGAAAGTAAAAATGCGTAGGCTTCTGGGTGACAAAAACATTCGTCAAAATGATTCTCGGTTAAAAATGCATAAACTCCGTATAATAACACTACGTGTTAATGCAACTCCTACCCCCATCAATCTGGTACAAGTCTATGCACCCACTTCATCGTCTGAGGAGGAAGTCATAGAATTATTCTACAAGGACCTTGCATCCACAATGGACTCTCTGAGCAACAGGGAAATAACTATCATCCTAGGAGATTTCAACTCCAAAATAGGTCAAACAGAAGAAGATGAACTAATACGCATTCATATTGGTAGATTCGGTCTAGAGCTCAGGAATGAAAGGGGACAAAGATTAGCTCAATTCAATCTCGACAGTAACCTCGCAGTCACAAACACCATGTTCGCCCAACATCCACGGTGTTCATATACGTGGACTTCACCGAACGGCGAATATTTCGTGGACTACTCGAAAGCGTTTGATAACGTACATTGAGCTAAACCATGGGATCTTCTGCATGTCATGGGGGTTCCCGCTCATCTAATATCAATTACTAAACAACTTTATGAAAGCACCACAGCTCACGTGAGAATTGGGCTGAAAAAAAGAAGAAACAAAACGGAAAAAGGAGTTTGTCAGGGCTGTATACTATCCCTTATGCTTTTCAACGTTTACTTTGAAATCATCATGCTACAGGTGCTGGACAACTGGGAGGGAGGTATAGCCATTGGTGGAGCTAGGATGTCTCACTTGAGATTCGCAGACGATAAAGCTCTCCTAGCAACCACAGAATCTGAACTATTGCTCTCCTTAACACTTTAGAACAAACTAGCGAGACTTACGGGCTGAAAGTTAATAACAGGATGACCAAAGTAATGATTATAGACAGAGAACATAACAACCATCCTCAAAAATCCCAAGTTGGAAGCTGTCAAGTGGTGCAGAACTTTGTATACTTCGGATCGTTAATTGAAAACACAGGTAGCAGCGAAAAAGTAATCCGCCAGCGCATTCAACAGGCACGACTACAAATGACAAAGTCAATAGAATATAGCGTGACTCTAATATCACCAAAACAACTAAAATATATCTGGTCCGATCCCAGGTTGTTCATTTTTCTGTACGCGTCGGCGACGGGGACTACCAAACTGGCTGATCGTCATCGTGTGGATGTGTTGGAGGTGTGGTGCTGGAGAAGAATGCTGCAGATTCCGTGGACGGTACATAGAACGCACGTCGCAATTCTTAATGAAATTGATAATCCAAGGCGCATGACCCCTATAGTACTGTCCTCTATAATGACAACAAGGAGAAACTAGTTGTACAGGGCCATCCCCCCACTGGGGGACGACGTGGTCGATCTCCTACAACGCTGGGTGGATTTAACAAAGACGTGTCTTGATCTTAACGTCAGCGGGCTTCCGGACTGACTTCTAATCCGACGAGTTGGCAAAACACCTTCAGAGGAAAGCAGTCGACAAACTATTTATCAGGAATGTCTCGACCAGCAACAACTGATAATGAAATGAGTTCACAACACATCTGACAAGATGTTATGAATGTGATGATGATGAGCTTATCAACGCATACTTTTGCGAAGAGAAGGACCCAAAAATATTGATCGTTAATTCATTTGAATCTTTAACCCTTTTAAATAAAAACTGTCCAACAGGTCCGCATAGAAAATTTTTTAGTTGTTAAGAATGGTTTTCAGTAGGTTTATCACTTCACTCCGTTGATGTTCAATATTAATTTACATACTAATTAGCTGATGTTTTGATATAAATATTATGAGATATGATGAAATAGCTACAGGAAAAATACTAAATCTCATAGACACAACAGCTGAAAACTACATAACAAGGAAGATAGACACAAATCCAATCCAATTAAAACTCCAAAAATAAGTAGTGCTTCAAATGATGAAATTTCAATAAATTTTTGTTACCGGATATACTAGCAGTGTATCCACATATATACACTCACATTTTTAATGGCAAACACAAGTTTAAACTTATTTCAGGTTTCACATTTCTGTTCAAGCAAATGTGACTAATATTAGTATCGTAATATTTCCTCGTGCTGGTAGCCAAATAGGTCAATTCTAATTAAAATTATTTGATTATGACTCCTAATGAAGGTTTTATAATTTGATTCCCAATTAAAGGTAATGAGTTTCTTCAATTTAAAAATTCTCTTGTAA
The DNA here is from genome assembly GCA_024550625.1 of Dendroctonus valens. Lineage (NCBI taxonomy): Eukaryota > Metazoa > Arthropoda > Insecta > Coleoptera > Curculionidae > Dendroctonus > Dendroctonus valens. The sequence goes on along the minus strand of JAJTJO010000017.1, from coordinate 280,045 downwards.
AAAAGTCGAATCTCAAACGATCCCAATTAAATGTTTTTACTTTTGTTGCCAACGTGTCTTAAGTTAGAAATTTTAATTAGCTTAATCATAATTAGAAAATGATTCATAATGATTTTGAGGAACTTTAGGACACATTGGCTGCAGTGTTCCTAAAATCTGATTATGGATTTAAAATACTAACTAAATTACTAATTAATGTCGATGTTCATACGTTTGGTGTAGCTACCTACATTTTTTAATTTTATTAAACCGGATTTACAGTTAATATTTGTAAAATAATGCAATTTATGCAGAGTTCCTTCATACGGTCATTTTGATCTGCAACATTGCGCTCGAACACTTATTTTTGCATCAGAAAGTAGTGGCTTCTGTTCCTTCAATTGTTTGCGTAAATGCTTCAATGAGGCGAGGAATTAAAATACTCATGGGCCCATAAAAAAAACAGGAACGTGCCTTTTCCCCAGAGTCAATCCAAATGGAACTAAGTTGTTTCTGGTCGACGCGTTAGACTAAGCGAAGACAATATTAGATATTATTTACCGCCAGGTTTTGAACTAATAACACTAAAAGCGCTTTAAATTGTTGACAGTCGTTTTTCAATCTGCCACTTTAACATTTGGAAAATTTGGTTTCTTTTTCAATAATTCAATGCTAAAAACAGCCTGGGACTGGTTTGGTTGTATTTCCCAATTCGTTGTTTATAAATAGCTTTCAATTCTTAATGGTCTGACGGCATTAGGTTCGATTTTATCGCGAACTGGAAACATAGATCGGCGATTGACTAATTAGCAAAGACATTAATAATGGAAAAAGCTAGTCATATAACCGTCGTTGGTTTGGTGCCATCAGTGCTCGGTATCGATTTTATTCATGAATGAATATTTTGATGTGGGAATAAGTGGAAGTAGAATAATTGAAACTTGTTATACATTGAATGTGGGCATTATTTGGGTTGAAAGTATACTATAGAATACCGGAGTTAGGAAAAGCTAGTTTTGATTCACATTCAACCATTTCTTCTGACTCTGGAAATCTGTTTAACAAAACCGAAAATATTGGTGTAAAAACAGCGCGTGGTGACCGATATTACAAAAGCAAAGCCAACTGTCGGGTTATACCGTTGTATTGGAATGTGGGTTTTCTTCTTACCTCTGTAATCGTTGCTCTTCAGATAAAAGTGTCCCATTTTTCACGTTTACAAGTTTTAGATAAATTTAAAGAATTTTAGACTTTTCATAAAATTTTCCCCAATGTAAAGCAGGTGTTATTCTGCTCATCCTATTTTATGGTTTGTGCCATTCTTGTGTGTGGCAATGCTCTTGTATTTCAGTAAATCTTTTATTGTGGTCCTTCGAGTCGGATTTTGAACATTTTTCCACGTTTGGCAGAGATTCGTGATATATTTCAAACGTTTTATGAATCAACGGTTGGAATTGACAAAAACTTGACGCATTATTATTTTGAAAGTAATTTTGAAATACATCATAAAGTTTTTGCCGAATAGAAGGTAAAGTGTGACCTTAAATATTCATTTCTCCTCAAACTGTAAACCGTTAGTGTGTCTGAAATATATTGCCCAAATTACATGCATGGGTTCTTTCCAGCTACAAATACATATGTTTTTCGTTGCAAAACCTGAGAACTTCTTCTTTGTGTTCTCTGAAAATCAAATTTTTATTAAAATTCGTTTTGGTTTAGTAGATGTTATTCTCGTTTTGGAAATGCTTGTCTGATAAGATTTGGATATTCTTCGAGATAAAATTAAATGGTTCTGGCTTTACTGGGAAACAGTATTGTCGTTGCTTAAATAGTTCTCAAAAAATTTTACCATAGGATAAGACAGTTAATTAATAATTTAAGAAAACTTTGAAAAAATGTTATTCTGAAAAAAATAGCATTTCCGCTTCTTCCTGGCATACATTTTTACATTATCGTCGATTTCAAAAAACGGGAAAAGTCTTGCAAGTTTGTATTTTGGAAAAATCTAAGCCTTACAACAAAACCATATTTTCAATTTTATAAGCGGCTTGATAATTAATAGTTAAGTATTTGTTGATAGCCCTAAAGAGATGGGAGGCAATTAAATATTCTGCGCGAATAAATAATTACCTTTACGTAATTTGTTTAGTGAAAATTGATGGTTTAAATGCTACTGAAAGAAAAATTTCATTTGCTACAAACAGTATCAAATAATAATGTTTCACTTTCTTAAAAAGAAAATACAACTCGATTGCCATGCTGGACGTTTAAACTTGATTAATAAAATAGTGCCTTTCGTCCTTTTTCTCATTCAGTTTGTTAAGAATGTTGATTTTTAGTTTACTCACTTACTTACTACTTAATAAGTTGAAATCTTTAGCAAAAGAATACTTTATATCTGTAAAATGTCAAGAAACCCTAAAATTAAGAATGAATTTTTATGGAGAATGCCTAATTGGTTTCTTTCAAAATTACCACTGAATTGTTTTAGTCAGTTCTAATAATTAAAATTACAACACTGTCCACAATTTCGAACAAACATGTATAAGTTTGCCCATTTATTTATAACATTCAGTAACCCAGTTTAGGGCATAATAAGAAAAATTGTATGCTGGCATCCACCAATACCGTATCAATGATAATTCGAAAAACGCATTGATTATTTGGCACGCAACATAGTTCCTAAATGGTAAAAGCTGATAAAAAGTTGAATGTACTTGGGCGCAAATGTGCTAAGAGTAATTATCTTTCCTTGTGGAATTATGTAAGCATTGGCAAGTGCATAAAAACATGTGTCATTACAATGTAACGTAAGTAACACAAATTGAAAGCACTAAAAATAAATTGTGTTTCTTGCTAAGGAATAGACAATTAGGCTGTATGTATCGTATTTCTGAATGAATGATGTATTTTGAATGCCCGAGGTTAAACACATAGTTTATGGTAATTTGTCTTGAGAGTACATCGTAAAGAATATCTGAAATTTTTACTGTTGATTCATTCAAGATATGAATGTTCGCTGAAAATAGCTGCTTTTCCTGGAACTGGTCTTGTCAAATCAGCCAAATAACGCGTTTCTACGCCACGAGACACCAATTGTTAGGTATGGTAGTGTAGTATGGTAATCTACTTACGGTTTAGATTTTATAATATTTCAGTGAAAAATGAGAACTCCAGGTTCCAGTTTCCGCGCCTGCCAACATATTTAAAGATTTTGCTGTTTTCGTATTTTGTTTGTACATTTAATTTAATTGTGTCAAACCGTGTTTGTAAGTTATTTTATTATTGAACAGAAGACGAGGCGATTTGAGGGAAGCGTGGTGCATATAAAACCGAAAAAACTTTTCAATGTTGTTTGGAAGAACTCGTTTGAAGTTCACCCAGGACTAGAGCGCCACATACATTCAAAACTTTCAAATTTTTGCCTGACTTTGTCCTCTCTCAAGCCAAAAACTTTTGTTTCTACTTTTTTTTTGTAATCCATTATTTTATTTCAATTTTTGTACACCAAAAATCAATCAAATGTTTGGACTGTGGAAACGTTCTAAAAATGGTAAAGTAAAAAAGAAGCAAACTTCCAACTTATTTTATTTTTTGTGGCAACTACTAATTAACTTGGTTAGAGTACTCCAACTAATCAATACGATTTATCAGTTAAATTTAAATGCTGACTCGCATTTTCAGGCAAAATGAACTGAAGCCAGATTTCGATAATTGATGGCATCAAGGAAGTGAAGTAAAATCTGCATTGAATAGAACCGTATTTAAATAATCCTAGTTCCAACGAATTGCTTGAGTGTTTTATATTATTATGGGCCTTCGGCCTTTAAGTTACTAATCTGTTCATAGAATTTACATAGCACAAATGTGAAAATTCATTTAACAAAATGAGAATTGTCGAATTCGGCTTCCATACTACGCGATCGTTAAAAAGCATGAAAACTTTTCTTGACACTATCATTAAAGATAGTTCTTTAAAGGGCAGTCTAAATTTCAGCCTGTAAAATTAATTCGAAAATATTGACAACAAGAAGTGTGTAAATTGCAAAAGCTAGTAACTGGCAAAGAATGACCAAATGAAGAACAATGAAAGTAATAAATACGCCAACAATTCCACATGGTCGGGCTATTTTGATGTTTTGATGTGATATATCGGGAGATTCGTAAAATCGGTTTCTGATTTTATCGCATCTACCAACCATAAATACCGCAGTGCAAAACAGACAATTTGCATTTTGGACTGGTTTATACCGAAAAATCATTTATGAAGGACATGCACGGACTAATTGACGCTAATTAGTGCGGATGGGCTGATGGAAATGGAGAGTAGTGCTATTTACGTTTTCAACCAATATAATATTTTCATTGACGTACTGAACTAGTGCAGAGGACCAAGAAAATTAGTTATTTAAAAATAACTAAAATAGCGGGAATCATTAAAGAGCATTTTTGAAATTCGATTTAATGATGTTCTAATGAGATGGTAGTATTTGGGCTTTAAACAAATATTGATACATTTTTTTCGTCGATTAACACTGTCCAAAATCGCGTTAATTACATGACAACTACATTTTCCTAAAATATTGCCATGATAAAAGTTTTTTTTGTCTTTATGCGGTTATTATGATCGGCGAAGTTTCAAATCTGGTTGATCAGTACAATTATACATACATACATCTAATTTTAGCCTGTTAGCCTGATCAGTGTATGGATAACAAAAATGACTATCTAATATGATAGTATTGCTCTTGATAGAAGTTTGAACCGGTACAGACTCAATGTATCAAATTGAAAAAGTTCAGAAAGATTATTTTTATCGTAAAAACTCGGTTCCGTGTACGAGTCATAATGAGAAGCAAAAAAAATCCTGTTAATCTTCAAGTCAATACGCGCACAAACACCACCACACAGACTAGGCAGTCATAACAAATAGTATATTTCAAAAGTACAAAAAAAACAACACTTGCATAAGACTTTACTGTATTAACAATAATTAGCATAACTAGAACTTAAGCTGCTTTTATGCAACTGCTGATTTTTTAGTTTTGGAATTGTTTGCCATATAAAATAAGAGGAAGCAATAAATATATAAAAACAATAAAACTTTTTATTATAATAATTTCTGAATTCGGCTGATGAAAACTTAAAATGTATAACAATGTTGCACATACATCAAGTTTACCCTCCTTGCGGAGATTCAAACTAGAATCAATTTTCCACATGATGAACGAGGAGAGTTCAGGGTGTTTTGGTTACATTACAAAATTTATGGTGTTTTGGCGAAAATAGTGTTCCCATTACAAGCCAATTGATTCCACCAAACATGTTAAGCCATTGAAAGCTTTCGCTCGAACCCTTGAAGAAACTCCGTATCAAGGAATAGTTTGAAAAAATATTGGTTTTCGACCGTTTTATCAGCTATTTTAAACAGAAAGCTTTTCTTTAACATCAACCCACACCTGCAGAGTAATGAAGCCCATTTTAAATCACCCTGTATAACGCTAAACTCTCATTAAATCTGACAAAAGAGTCAACTTTGAGATTTTGAGATTTAGTATATCAAATACTGATCTCATTTGATAAATTCCACTTTCAAGTTGTGAAATATAACATACAATAATTATGAATTGGCCTATGGTAAAACCACTTTTATTAACGTATTTATCTTGGGCCTCATTATCAGAACTACACTAACGAAGGAAATATCCAAACACCGGTTGAGGACAAGCTTCGTGTCACTTACTAATAATCCTGTTTTTTGCCATTAAAAATTCCCAGTCACGAATATGTCAACAATATTATCATCATCCGTGTATACTGCCTGATTACTATACAGTGAGACCTGCATAATATGCCGTCATCACTTTCTGGTATTAAATCAGCTCAACATACCGGCGCCTTTGCATTTCAAGTTTTGCACCGTAAAAAGTGACGGTACTCGTCGCCAAGTTTATAGTTTAGTCTGTCTTGTTGAATTATTAATAACACTGCAAACAAGTACCCTTTCGCAAAACGGGAACATTCGTGTAAAAAGAAGTACGGACCACAAAAGTCACATGATTCCGAGTTGCTCAATAAAGAACAAAAACTTCAAAAGCGGGGATATCAATTACCAAAGCAAATAATCTGCACAGCAAAATAAGTTTCGGCACTCTCGTTGAATGTCTTTTCTACAGTTAACATTAAAGCTTTTACTTCATCTGAATAATTATTTTATGAATAGTTACGACCTCGCAAAGCAATGCGTTTTAACTTAAAAGGTTTAACACAAATTAGCACGCAAATATCTAGCTTTACAATGGAATCGTTTACAAAATTAAGCGTTACGAAAATACACATAATTATCATCATCATCACAACAGAAAAAAACCATGTTTTAATGAACGACAGATGCATTAATCATATTCACTTTTCTTTCGACATAACAAGATTAATATTTACTAGACGCCAGTAAGGGCAATTATGGCTAAATACCTGCAATTAAAAAACTTTTTGTTTCTTCATATTATTTAGATCCAATAGAAGTACAGTTTCGTATTATTAAAGAATCAAAAAGTGCTGAGCGATTGATTTACTTTTTTGTAGACCGTTCTATACCTTTCATTAACGATTTTTTTACTTTCTAGTTATTTTGAAGAATTTTAATATTCTATAAAACAAATTGTAAATTATAAGTACATATTTACTAATGGTTATTAAACATATAGCTGAACCAAAAAGTGATCCTGAACAATTCAAACATTCTAAATACCTCGGGAAAAATTCGGACGAAAACAAGATGTTGATGAATCGGTTTTTCGGAAATTGATATCGAAGACATACGGGGTATCAATTTGAAAGCTTCACACCCTTAACTCTCTCTTACAGTTAAAAATATGAAAAGCCGGAAAGACACGTCGATTTTATTTTTAAGGGGGACTCTTAAATTTAATAATTTAATAAAATTAATTAATATTTTTAGCCTTCTTGTTTTAAACCCCTAGGAGGGGGAGATCTCACCCTTAGAATCTTAAATGGGAATGGGGGTCAAGTGGCACATCGTTTTAAAGGGTCTTAAATTCTCGTATGGTAAGGTGGCTAAAGTAAATGGTATTTCATCATGGTTAGATTTGTTTTTTGTATTGTTGAAAGGGAATTATCAGATATAGATCAAAACGCTTTGTCTCCGACGTAACAAGAGCAGCTTTCACTATGTAAATCTGAACCTGCGTCGAGTGTGTGACAATTGTATTGTAGTTTTGGAAGATTATTAATTGAGATTAAAACTGTATTTAAATATATTTTAAGTATTATTATTACGAACACAGTTCATAAAAGCCGCATGTAGTCAGAAAAAAAGTCTGAAAGGTATAATTATAAAGTTCCGAATTTCCTTCTGATACAACTTTAAACACAAATTTGTACACTGCTTTGCTTTAGTGGCTTTTCAAATTGTCGGCAAGAATCGACTTTATAAATAAGTTTAATAATTACCATTCGTTCACATAGAGTACCGCGAAACTGCTCATGAATTGAGCACTAGTGAAAAATGTCTGTTGAAACTGAGTCACAAAACCCAATTGCCTTTACTAACAAATAAATTCTTTGAAAATTGGCAGAAAACTTAACATTTTGGTTTCAACCAGAATAGAATATTTAAATGCTGTAAATATTCGCCGTTTATTACATTTTATCTTGCTCAGGAAATATTGCACATTTTGAAAGAACAAATACGTTTATCCAAACTGCATCTATTTAGAACAAGTTTTCTACATGTAAATTGTAATGTGTCTAATAATAATATCTAATAGATAGTAAGTACAAAAAATTGGCAGACAATGTGGATATTATGGCGTATAAAAATCCGTTGTTACGAGGTAGGGAATTGAAATCGAATGCAATTAAAATATTAACAATTTAATTAGAAAATTCTCCATAAAATTAACAAGACATATAATAGAATTCTCATTATCTGAGCTCTGGCTCAATTTTACCGGGAGATTCGACGGTTTTTAAATTGCCGCATTTGAAATCGCCTGTGGGAATGGGAATTTAAATTTTATTGTTTAATATTGAAATTATAATTTACTTTTATCGTAATTGATGCAAAAAATTCAATTAAACTAACACTCAGTGAGTGATCACTGATGTGATCTTCAATTTTGAAAACGTTTCTCTCGATATGTGTTATTCAAAAATAAACCATGACAATTCGTTTCTTTATTACAGGGTTTAAATTTTAACGTGAAGAACCTGGTTTGGTTGGTTTCTGACCAAATATTTCAATCAGAAACACAAAAGTATAATACAAAATTGAGGTGTTGACCTTTCTCAAAACTCTCCAATTAGCTTTTTTAGCTTAGTTTTATATCAAAAGAAAAACGTTCTTAGATGCAATAGTTACTTTGATATTTTTAGGAGGATAAGAACGTTGCAAAATTCAGAAATAAAAAACAATTAATTCTAAATTCACGCGAATAACTCCATATTAGAATCTCGTACATTTGCATACGGAAAATTAATGCTGGTTCTAGCTAAATGGATTTTCCGATTCTAATGCTAAAATAATAACGTGAAATCGTTTTAGAATTGCCATGCACTTCATAGTTATTATTGAGAACATTGAAAATGCATAAAATGATTAGCTAGTATTGAAAAATATAAGCTTTATTATTCGAATGCATAATATAATTTTATGATTGAATATTCATGCACAATAATTTATTAATAATTTGAATGACATTAGTGATATTACATGCAATAGGCTTTCTGTACGTTACAGAAATTTAGGAAATATGCAAGTTTAATAATGTGCACCATCAGGCTTTGAGTGGCTCTTTGGAAATTCTCATTTTGCATTTCGAGGTGCGTTCTTAGCGAGGAGATATGCACGAAAAATTTAATGTTTTCATAGTTACAATTTCCAGAGAGTTTGTTATTCTTTATTCTCCTTTAAAAAATCTCCTCTAAAATAATCCTCCTCAAGAGCTATTTTGACGCCACTATTTAAGAAAAATTATAACTCGATTATGTGTATTTAAATCCGAAATTATCATGCTTAAATAGCAGGTTTTAATGATTAAATTGGTGAACTACAATAACATTTAAAATAATGAAATTCAAAAGGTAGTTTTATTTTTTTTTAAAAATCCTATACTTTTTATAACGGGATGCTGAGCCAAGCGGATCCTTTTGAATTATTGAGCAACTGAATAAAATGATTAATTACAAAGTGAAAAAGCAACATCCATTTTTTTAAACATATGCATGGCACATGTAATGTATTCATAAAAAGCCTAAAATAGCATTTCATTTATTTTATTTGTATAAGATATGTCTTAACTTTTGTATATTCTTTTACTGACTGTACTTTAATTCATTCCAATGTATTCCTGGGTTTCAGTCAATTTTATTGTTTATTATTTAAAATTTTACAAATACGTTTCGATGTCTTTATCTTAACCAAAAGCCAACCCTAAAATATTAAGTGTTAGTGTTTGCTATTTCTCTTAAGATGTGAACATGCTATTTGTTTCAACCTGATTATTCTTAAAAACATTTAAATACACACTGTGGGGCAGAAAATAACGAAACAGAATGGTGTGTCATTTTTTTTTTCAAATATAATACCAAAATGCTGCTGATGCATCAATTTAATGAAGTTTATTTAATTAGTTCGTGCAATAATTCCAAAGATCGACGAGATCCTTCATTGTTTTTTAGTAGCTAAGAAATTGGTGCCTATTAAAATTGATGATAAGAAATAATGCACGCACCAAATCCATCTTCATTTAAACAAGTATCCGCAGACACCCTACTGATTAATAAACGAAATCCTTACTCAATGTGGTCCTCAACAATGGGACCAAGATTCTAATTGCTCGAATTAGCCCTTAGTCTCTTCTAATTGCCAGATGAAATGAGCTTTCATTAACAGTCGATAACGTCTGAGATAATGCAACAAAAGAAAGGTATAGCGCCCGCTTTCGCGTCTTGAAGCTTGAAAGAAAAGGTTATCTTGATTTCAGTTTTTGTTGTTTTTCATTTCGGCTTAGTACTGCGTTGATTCGGGGCCAACGAAAAAACACGCTTGCCGGCAATTTCAATTATTATTCGACTAATTTGAGAATAAGATCCGAAGCGCCTATAGGATATTTAATATATTTAGAGAAATTTAATGAAGCATACAGTAGTAGTAATAGTAAACATCTTTATTTCTAAAAAGGCTATCGACCTATCGGTCTTTCTGCCCCTGTTTAGTACGTATACACTTAATAAAAAAATCTAAATAAAAAAACAAAGATAAAAATTCTATTGTTCTGGGTTAACAATTTAATTTGATAAACTTTCTAATTCTAGTAGTAGTAAACATCTTTATTTCTAAAAAAAGGCTATCGACCTATCGGTCTTTCTGCCCTTGTTTAATACATGCAGTCTTAATCTAGATAAAAAACCAATATGAAAATTCTCCTATTCTAGGTTAACAATAGTAGTAGTAAACATCTTTATTTCTAAAAAAGGCCATCGACCTATCGGTATTTCTGCCCTTGTTTAATACATGCAGTCCCAATCCAGATAAAAAGCAAATATGAAAATTCTCCCATTCTAGGTTAACAATGTTATTGAATAAATAAGATTTCAGTGGCAAGAAGAAATTATTTTATTGTCCACTAGTCCGTTGCGTTTGTAAGTGTTCGAGTAGCGTTAATGTAGGGAAACGGAAGCGGGATTGTCTGGTTGGTCTTGTAAGACAAAGGGGATTCAGTATGGTCCAGTTGTAGGGGTTGTTTGTCCATTTTGTCTGTAGCTGTATGAGTCTCTCAGAGATCTTTGTCATGTTTGTGCGTTCGTATAGTAGTTGGGTGGAGGGGTTGTGTAGTGGGTTTTGGGGGTGTCTTATTCATGTTATTAGTCTTAGTGCAATTTGTTCTGTTGTTTGTATATAACGTTTTGTCCTTTCTATTCCGTTGGTCATGAGTGTATGTCCATAGTCTAGCAAGGGTCTACAAATATCTTTATATATTTTGGTGGCGGTATTTGTGCTAATTCCTCTGTCTTTGTAGGTTAGTGATCGGAAGTGTTTTGTTCTCTTTATTGTTTCTACCCTGATGTTTCGTATATGTTTAGTGAATTTAAGTTCGTGGTCAATTGTATTTTACGTCGTTTTTTGGTTGTGTCGTTTGGCCGTCTGCAGTTATTGTAGGGGTGACAGCGTTGAGTCTGGGGTTTGTGAGCAGAAATTGGTTTTTTGACGCGTTTGGTGTTAGTTTCCATTGATAAAACCATGTCATTGTGTTGTGAAGCATTCATTTTGCTGAGAAATAACATTTAAAAAATTATATGTTATTTACATTTATATGTACTATTTTATAACAACAATTTGTAATTAAAAAAAACTTTCAAACATCCGCTGGAAGAGTTGTGATAGCAGATAAATTAAACAGGCAAATAGTTAAAATTGTATTAAATTTTATGCAAATAAGAGAATATAATAATTTTCTTAATGTCTTTCAATTGGAAAATAAAATATATCTTGGGAAAGCTTGATTAGTCTGGTAAACTGCTTCTAGTTTATTTAAAACTTGACATAGCAAAAATTAACAAAGGAAGACTTGTTTTAAACAATTAATTTCAATCTAAAAAGAAGCCCTACTAAACCAACAATAGTAGTAGTAAACATCTTTATTTCTAAAAAAGGCTATCGACCTATCGGTCTTTCTGCCCTTTTTTAATACATGTAGTCTTAATCTAAATAAAAAACAGATATGAAAATTCTCTTATTCTAGGTTAACGATATTACTAAATAAAATTTCAGTGGCAAGAAGAGATTATTTTATTGTCCACTAGTCAGTTGCGTTTGTAAGTGTTCGAGTAGCGTTAATGTAGGGAAACGGAAGCGGGATTGTCTGGTTGGTCTTGTAAGGCAAAGGGGATTCAGTATGGTCCAGTTGTAGGGGTTGTTTGTCCATTTGGTTTGTAGCTGTATGACCAACAATATTTTAACTCCAACAAAAGTTTTCAATCAACTCAGGCTTGATTGGACAGAGTACTGACTAAGATCTTAAACTAGTAACATTTTTTAAATAATAAAGTACGCAACATATAAACAGACAGGTTGACTCTCAGATTATTTTTTTTGGATTGACATCACATTGCGAACAACTCCTTAAATAATCTGAATTGTTTAAAGTACAAGTTTAACATATTGTAGAATTAGAACACCATTTAGATGCAGCCTACACAATATGAATGATGTCAGAACTTAATTTTTTTGGCGTTCTTGGCGCCATGCTCAATACGGTAAACTGCCTTAATTCCAACATATCCATTAAATGAAACGAGAACCTTGAAAAATGTATAAATTAACAGCAATGAAATTTTACGAATACACTCCAAGACTATTGTACTTGCTCCAACGTCTACTTACTAAGCAGAATATTTAGTTCCGATTTTACACCGCATAAATTGATTGCTGCAAACCGCAGAAGTCTTAGGAATTTGATTAACAAGCAAAATAATTGCTGGCAACGAGATGTGAAAAGTTGCCATCAACTATATAAAACTTCGTTGCGCTTTGCCACGCGAAATTAAATTGCTTTGATCTCTGAAAATGTGCATAAAGGGGACAAAATAGAACTGAAATTAATAAAATATTGAACTTCTGATGATTGGGCAACTTTAAATACTTCTAGTCAAAAATCACCAATTCCAAACGGCTCATAATTTATCTGCTACTTCAGTGAAACTCTAGGAAGATGAATTAGGTGAAACCCGACATTTTAGATGTCTATCTGTAAGTTAATATATGGACGCACAACGATGAAACACCTTCCATGTATGCAGATGGGATCTGTTTATTACAAATTAGTAATACATGTAATGCATACAAAGCTATCTGTTACACAAACAGATTTCGTGTAAGTAAACTGCAATTATCCGAACAGGCATGTAATTAAGTAATAATATATTTACCTTTTTACAGCTCGGCTCGTTTATTATATCTGTAATTATATCAGGAGAAAAAAGAGGGATAAGAACGATGTTTCGAAATTACACAGGTTCTTGTTGACTTTATATTCAGTGTAAGAAAGTGGTTCATTTATAATCGAAGGCATATCTTGATTGAGACAAACGACCACCTGGGGCTAAATTTATTTTAAAGTAATGAGGAAATTCATAAATTTTACATATAGTTTTTGTTGGTTTGTTTATACACTTTTATTAACATCCTTTGACAAAGTATTAGAGACGGGTCATTGTGATTTTTTTCAATCTGCAGGGAGAAATTGTTATTTATCACACTAGTGTTAAAATGCTTCTAATTTGAATAAAATTTATTTTTATTAAATTAATATTTAATAAGCTGATGATCTGCACGAAGTGTGTATTCTAAGAACAAAGTACTGCATGCTTACCGACAGTTGTTCCAATATAATTTTTAATTTTGTGAAATCCAACTGAATCAGCTTCTTAAAATATTATTCTATAAGGAAAAGTGATTCAAACTAGCAAATAAACTGCTTCATGCTGCATTTACAGCTCGCGGGGTGAATGTAAATTATGCGCAACGATCTGGATCAATTTGTGTTAATTGCCCTCATTAACATGAGGCTTTAAATTCATTAAATCAACTAATTAAGCCGAATACGCAAAGCGAATTGTCCGAATGTGATACCATAACATCGAAACCCCTTGCACTCTATTCATTTTAAACTATTTTTAATACAAATTGTTCTATTTTTAGAAGAGCAGGACGTTGGCTTTAGGTGATTTTAATTAATTAGTCGGCGATTTTCAGTTCTTCTCACACCAGACGATTTAAACAAAAATTTGGTTTATTTCACGTACACATGGGAGAAGAATTTTAATTGGTGAATAGAATGTAATGTGTGTGCCAACGCCACCATTGCAGCTTGACTCGACTCGATATCTTCCTACTTTAATTGTTAAATATCAAAATTATACAAAACAGGAAAATGTAGATGGATAGGAATTTTAGCAAATACACGCGAGTTAAATATGTGGAGGAAAATGAGCAGTTTTTGGTTTATCGGGTCAAGGATTTTAACTTGAGAAAGTATATTTGTTTGTTTTAATTGGGGCTTTTTGTTTTTAGAGGCACGTTGCATAATTTTAACTGCATATTATCCTAGAAAAATAAGACTAAATGTTCTCAAAAACATGGGCCAGAAAACGATTTGTGACTGAGAAACAGGTATTTTTAAGTACATTTATTTTGTGTCTTAATATTGCTTGTTGTGCTATTATAAATTTTATTTGTCACGTGTGTTACCATTATTATTCAATCATAGCATACATCATCATGTAACTATGAAATGACGACAGATACGAAAACAAAGCAATAGACAAAAAAGTTTTGAAATTGAATAAAAATGTACAGGGCTTGGACATAAACTATCAGTGACTCCCAAAGAAGGGATTTTGCGGGAAAAAGCGACCATAAACTTAGATAAAAGTACACCCTATAGATAGTCGCGATCATTTTGGCATAATTAGGGATGTAGATGTTAATACTTGAGTTATAATTTCAGATTTGAGTTGAATATTTCGTCAGCTCTAGGAACAGTAGAGAACAAGCCGAGGAAACTAATTTTTGACACCCTGTATCTCCCTCTAGGTTTATATAGGCATTTTGCCGTTCCCATTTTCGTGGGTAGATTTATGCAACCTGATTTCGGATCTCCCTGTGTATACGTATAGATAGTAATCTACAAGTCATTCTTCGACAAACAGTTTCGAGTATAGATCAGTAGAAAAGGTGTGTAAATAACTTCTAATTATTACTATATCTCAATTAAATTTTTGGGTATGAGCAAAATCTTCTAAACTCAACTTTTTCTTGGTCCTTTATTTATGAATATTCTCCCGAATTAAGTTTGAAATTTGTTAAAAATTAAAATACTTGCCTGCCCCTCGGCAATCCGGTTTTGCAGATAACGTTAAAAAGATGCACCGCAAGTCGCTAAAAATAATATTTCATCGAGCATAAATCATAAAGATAAGCGCTTCAAAGAGACCGTCTGGAAGCGGTAATTTAAACCAAACATCAAGCTAAATCTGGGGGGTGTAGAAATCCAGATTAAAAAGAATTATGTGACCATCTTCCAGTAAATCCGGAAATTGAGCAATATCTTGACGGTGTTTAATGTATTCGAATAATGTATTTAAAAAAACATCTCTGTGGGATTAATATCGGAGAAGTTTCACAAAGATGTTGATGAATTATCCAAAATTAAGATTAATGTTGCCAGTGAAACAGTGCTAAATAATCAGTCTTCCGCGCATAATCACGGAGAAAATTTTAACGGAATATTTAACAATTAGAACAAATTGTTTAAAAAAATGTTCCATATAATGCACGTTTTTTATATGAGGGTCGAACATTTCGGCACTTTCCACAAAGGAATTTCATCGGCAAGTTACAAATGACCTCATAATCAGCATATAAATTATGGTGGACGGCCCTAAATGCTTA
Source organism: Dendroctonus valens (assembly GCA_024550625.1). Classification (NCBI taxonomy): domain Eukaryota; kingdom Metazoa; phylum Arthropoda; class Insecta; order Coleoptera; family Curculionidae; genus Dendroctonus; species Dendroctonus valens. Next base: position 264,591 of record JAJTJO010000017.1, on the reverse strand, counting down.
TCATTAACCAAAATCACAGTTTGGGTGGTTTCGTAAACGAGCTCCTTGCTCATCAGACGATTAAGACGGACAGCAAAGAAATTGGTGAACTTGGTAACATTTCAGAGACTATGCATTTTAAAGCTTGGGCTATTTTTGGCATCTGGAATAAATGAAAACTAATTAGTTGTGCCGCGGAGCACATCTAAATCCCATTATAGAATAATCATTGCTCGATTTCTTGAAATTTGATACTTCTACATTTAAATGTGTTTTTTAGAGAGAATTTAATTAAAACATGGCTCCATTATATTTTAAAATGCACCACTTTATAATGAGGTAGCATAAAAATTACGAAAATAAAACACAATTTCATCCTTGGCAGATTCTCCTTAGGTATAATAACTGAGCTGCTTAAAAGCTATTAGACAAAGTCGTTCAACTATTTTTAATTCCTCGACATTCATCTTCACAACAAATGCGGAATGTTAAGTGAACTTAAATCTGTAGTTCTTGGCATAGAAAAAGCCACAGACAGGTAGTACTTAGGTATTTTTATTCGAGTAGATTGTGCTGTGGCCTTAAATTGCCGCTGACTTTAATCCTGAATGAACAGGTTTCCGTTCGAATGAAATCAGTAGCACTACAAGGTGCCCGATTATTAAAATACCATCGAACAAGAAGATTAAGGTGTTAAGTCAGGTTCTAAGAAAGGTATTGTTCGATAATAATCTAATGTGGGATAATTATTGGACATTTCCTAACACGTTAAAATCTAAATATAAATAAGTCCGTTTCCCAGATATACAGGATGGTTCTTCGGGGGTGGTTCTAAGGGTGTTTAGGCACTAAAAAATATTAAGCTTACACAATTCTCACTAGAAACTGAGTTTTTTGAGAAGCAATATTTGCGTGAGCAAATGGCAATCTGCGTGAGCAAATGGCATTTTTTACGACAGCACTCAGTAGATACCTGTTGCTCTATGTAAAAATCAATAAAGCTTGCAAATATGGTTTGTGTTTCTTCCATAGAAATGGCAGTTTTTATAGCAGATACCAAAAACACAGCTTTTGTCGCAGAGAGAAAGAATCCAAACTTCAAGATATGTGGATGTAAGATTGTATGAATTGTATTTACATTTTTTGCAATACATACACATACATTTTCCGAGAAGTGAACTAAAATTGAAAATGTGTTATTTAAGAACACTGGCCTTAAGCAATGAGCTATTAAAACTTTCGGTGTTTGCCTATAAACTATTCAAATTATGAAAACTTAAATAGGCTTTAATGATTTGAAAATTGAACGCGCTATTAAGATTTTACGTTACAGTAGTACTTTAATTACGGATAAGAAGAGTTTAAAAATTAATTTAGACTGAAGTGAAATAATTTACAAAATTTTAGCTTTCGTCCAATGAAGTGAGTTTGCATAAATACATGCGCTTGAAAATTGAGATGATATTGGGGAATATCTTTCAATTAAATATTTTTGTACCGATTGAGGTATTTGTAACATTGTTTTGGTATAAATAATATTTTTAATTTCCAATTAATTGTATATTAGAATTCTTTAGTGGGGATATGAATGTCAGTTTGTCTAACGGTTGCACAAATTGAAGCAGCTGTAGAATATATTTTAAAACTTATTAAAGTAGGATTAGTGACTATTGACGGATTGATGGATATTAGTCGTTTTTTAGCTCAAAAACAATTTTAATTGGAGTAAACATTTTTATTCGATTTATAGAGGAAACAGAGATCGCAGCCCCATCTATTTGAAATATTTCACTTTGGTTTCCATTTTTTCAATGTGAAATATTTGACTCCTTACAATATGCGCTTGCAATTCCTTGGCCCTGGCTTTAACTCTAACACTATGAACAGCTCACTTGCGGTCACATGCATGAATATAATTATTTCATTAGAAAGTGAGTACAATGGATGTTTTTTTCATACGCATTTTCAACTTTCACAGGATTTTTATAAATAAAGGTGAACAATAATCGATAGAAAAGTCTAATGAAATAGAAATAATAAATAGTGAACAGGAACGTAAACACTACATTTTTGTTGTTTTTTAAGTACTTATTTGAATAAACTAATGTTATGTTAGTTTTGTAAATTCAGTCATAAATTTTCTGCTTCATTTTATAGTCTTGTACTGTTTTATGAATTTTAGAAACCCCTAATGTTGGCAGGTCAAGGGTGGAAAAACTTATCTATTTGACTGAACACTTAATAAACTAAACACTGATGGATGAAAAAACTGCTGACTAAACACCAATTTTACGCAACTTAAAAAATGCAGAAGTTTTGGATTTTTTCTGCCACTAAGAACACGCCCTGCTAATTTAAGTAAAATATTAAAAGCTAATGAATATTTCAATTGGGAAATGTTTAAATCCTGCATAATTATTGCATGATATAAACGTTTCTGGGCTTTTATGATCCCCATTTGATTTTTAATGTCCTCGTTTTATGACAGAGTTGTGAAAGAATGTTTATTTCTTTGAAATTGGTCAGATTTATTTATGACAATGTTAGGACATTCAGAGCTTAATTTTTCAGTGAATTATTAAATGAAATAGAACACTGTTTCATTTAAAATTAAAACATTATTATTCTTGTCTTAGGTACAATATATTTTTTCTTTGCACCTTGAGTGACATTCTGTTTACGGTGCAGCAGAATAAAAGAATTGACAAAATTCAGTGTTGTACCGTAAAAAATGCATTAACGATCAGCAAAAACTAATAAATACGTCCCCTGTATTAGTGATTGTTCAATATTGTGTATATTTATTTAACTGACAGCAATTTTCGACCATTCAAATATTTTTGGATACATCGGGTGAGCAAATTGGTTCTTCTTCAAACAATTGCCGTCACAAATAGTTAAAATGCAGTATACTGACACAAATAACGAGCAGAATGAATAAATCAAATGCATATTCTGAACAACAGATAACTGTAAAGCACCATTAATCTTAATCTTCTCATCTCAGCTGAAGATTTTCAGGCCTTATTAATACGAATAATCCATGACACCCACTTGATGGAATGATGGTAAATCACAGCTTGCTTGTGCAAGTCCCCACGTTGTTTTGAGAATTATGCAAGTTTCTTTTAACACAGCACGTTTCAAAATTGATTCCGACATTAGTTGCACCTGGTTTGCTTAATCAAGATGTACTAAAAGGAAAATATCGATCAATTAGTTGTGCAAGGATGGTTTTGGACATATTGCTTCAACGTAACCGACACAGACGCTGAAATTAAATAATCCCACTTAGGAATTATCCAACCATCAGGTATTGTCGCTGGGTCTCTAACGAATTGGAATAGAAATTTATCAAACAAAATCAAAAACTTTTTAATCTAATTGTAACTACAATTAAATATGTTTGGTCTCACATTTCCCAGCAACTAACAGAAACGCATCAAAACTAAAGCAATGAATAAAAAAGCAGCAGCAGTAACTACCCGAAAGAACAAAAAATAACTGGTACGATACGGACTGTGAGAACGTACAGAACCAAAGACATCGCGCTAGGGCTCAATTGTTACTTGACCCTTCACAGGACAACATAGATAACGTTAACAATGCAAGAGGTAGAGCAAAAAAACCCATTAAGGAAAAAAAGAGAGAACATCAGAAGAAACAAATACAAAACATCGAAGATAGTGGAACACATAACAACAGCAGGGCATTCTTTAAAATCTCAAATTAAAATGGGCTTTAAATCGCAAAGAAGTAATATAATATGGAAAGATATTGGTGAACTCATCACCTGCATTACAGAGGTAGTAAGAACATGGAAAGAACATTTTCAGAAACTCCTGAATGTAACAAAAGATGACACAACGAAGATACCGGTGTATTTAACCGCCGAAATAGAAACCGAGAAACCAATACTAGAAGAAGTGACGAAGGCCATACAACGCCTAAAAAACAACAAAGCGCATGAAATGATACTATCCCCTCTGAATGCCTGAAAATGGGAGGTCCAGTAATCTGTCAAAAGATGCATGAGTTAATCGTACTAATATGGGACAGCGAAACATTACCGGAAAGCTGTAAATAGAGTCCTTATTATACCCCTACATAAAAAAAGGAAGCTATTAGGTATGCAAAAACTATAGAAGGATATCTCTAATCAACACCGCATATAAAGTGCTTGCAAAAGTGATTCTAATCCGCATAACACCATGCGCGGAAGAATCGATAGGTGATTATCAGTGCGGCTTTAGACCGGGCAGGTCAACGATGGATCAAATCTTCACTATTCGCCAAATCCTCGAAAAACACTGGGAATTTGATAAGGACCTCCTCCAATAATTTATCGACTTCCAACCAACCTATGATAACGTGTTAAGAGACATGTATGGGCATCCATGGCAGAATGTGGAATCCCAAAGAAAATAATCAATATTACAAAAGTGTGCATGGCGGGTAGCCGGTGCTGTGTTAAAATGGAGAACAACATGTCAGAAAACTTTGTCGTGGACAACGGCTTGAAACAGGGTGATCATTTGTCTCCAATACTGTTCAAGATCGTTTTGGACGCACCGATCAAACGAGCTCACATTGACCTAGAAGTGTTTTCAAGCAGTGGACCAAACCTGATACTGGCATTTGCAGATGATACAGATCTTGTCAGTAAAACAAGATTGAAATCAAAGAGTTGTTGGGAAATGTAGAAAAGGAGGTAGACACAGTAGGATTACTTATTAATGAAGACAAAACAAAATACAAGTATAATTCCCGGAAACAGGGAAGAGATCGACTAGGGCAAAATGTAACCATTGACATATACAATTTTGAACGGGTCGCAGAATTCAAATACCTCGGCGTGGTCTTCACAGCAGACAACAACATGAATAAAGAAATGAAGGTCCGCATACAGAGCGGTAATTGATGCTATTATGCACTAAGAGAACGGTTCCAATCGAAAATAATGTCGCGATCCTCAAAACTAATATTGTACCATGCTACTATAAGACCGGTAGTCTTGTACGGATGTGAAGCGTGGACCATAACCAAAGCAAACGAAGACGCCCTGCCACGATTTGAGCGAAAAATACTTAGGAAAATATATGGACCAACCCAGGATCCTAGTTCAGGGCAATATCGATTAAGAACAAACGCAGGGTTCGAACAATTGTACCAGGGAGATATTGTGAGAGAAGCAAAGTCACAAAGACTGAGATGGACAGGACACATATACAGAGCACCGAATGACAGAATGCTGAAAATTGCCTGGCAGGAAGCACCGACGAGCAGAAGACCACCGGGAAGACCTAAAATGAGATGGAAGGACAATGTTCTATCGGATATGCTGAAGATGGGCCTTGAAAATGAAAAGGAAACAATGCTAGATAGAAGTCGATGGATTCAAATTGTGCTTACAGCCAAGACCCACATAGCGTTGTAGTGCTACTTGAAGAAGAAGAAGCTGTAACTATCGCAATAACAAAACGTACCAAAAAGTGAATAGAAAAAAATGGGAAAAACCCAATGGTGTAACCAGAAATAAATAATGAAAAAGTGATAAAATTTACAAAATGGAAACACAGTGTTTCTGCATAAATTGGATTAGTTCCTTACTTATTAAATCTATGCATGTTCCCAAACTTAAAACAAATAATTGGGCATTGATTTGTGGGGATCCAAATGCGAAATTAAGAAAAAAACAGGAAATTTTACCATTTACCTGTTTCGTTTTAAAAACTAACAAACAGATAATTCGATGTGGCAAACCTTTTAAATGCAACTATTATTATCAAATCTGAATTTCTAAGAAGTGCGTTTTATTTATTCGCGACATAACAAGTATACCTGTACAATTTCAAGAAATGAAAAATTAAAAAGCTTTAACACGTATAAAATGAGAAAAACAAACGGACGATATACTGCTGCGATATGACGAATAATTCAGCTTCGCCTTGAAAACAGGACCGGCATTTAATTAATGGATTCAATTAGTGGCCGAGATCCCATACACTTAGATAAGTGGTGAAATATCGTTGTATTTCATTACCTTATCTCAACTTATTGGACTTTGAATAGTTTCACTTCTTTTTATAGGCATTGCTTAAAAAAAGCTGTTTTGGTAATGGTTTTGTCCTATTTTACACTTTATAGTTTACAGCTGATGAGATGAAGAGTACGAATTTTAAATTTTCTTCGCATAGACTTACCAGTATTATTTGGCAAATTGTCTGATAAATCAATAAGAAATGTTAATACTTAGGCATTTTGCTTGTTTATAAAATTATGATATATGTATTCATTTTTTTTAAATCTTGTGCATTTATCGTTAGATAAAAATGCTGATTATTTACGCCAATTAATGAAAAAATAATTCAATGGCAACTGTTTCTTTGCCTTCCGCAAAACTATGTTTTTATCATTTCCCAGCCATGTACTTCTCAAAGGTTTGCCTGACAATAATATGCTTGTAATTGGACGGCTTTGCAATTGCCATAAAATGGGCTCGCTGAAACGAGCGATACACAATCTGGCTGTAAATAATGCTTTCGCAAACGAAATGTTAATTTTAAAAGCAAAATTGTCATACATAAAGCAGAACCCGTTCCAACTTCAAGTATGCACGCAAGCCGGCGTGAATCTAACTATCTCAACTTCCAGCAAAATACAAGTCTATTATTCTTGTAGCCAGCCTTACATATTTTCATACAGTTGAATGGGCTTATTTGCTTTGCTTGAATCATTCTAATGGCAGCTGGGGTGTGCAAATCTTTCCTCAATTTCGCTGCTTTTTGCCTAATATATTCACTTCTAATTACTAATAACGAATAATCAAATAAGTGCGTTTGAATAAGTTTTCTGAAGTGTTATCAATGATGTCTAGTGGGACGAACCTCAGATGACAGTAAGCTGATAAAGTAACGGAACAAATTAAAGCTCTTCGTCAATAGTATGTACCCTGCTAATTGTTAAGCTGAGATTAGCTAATTGTTAAGCAAAGTTCAAGTTGCGTCTAACCTCTGGTGTATATGCAATCTTAATGTTACAAAGAATACGAAATTGTAACTTGCAAAGGGCATACGGAAGCAGCATGTGACAATCATAACCTGAAGCCAGCTGAAAATTGGAAACTCATTAGTATCCATTAATTCACGTGTTCATTGAATTCGACTGGAGGTTTGAATCGCGGTTTATATGCAATATCGATTTAAGAAATGTAGAAGACAAACGACAACTTCAAAAGAAATTGGAAGCATTAGCATGCAATTAAGAAAATACATTGAAGTATGCAGTTGAATGTGAAATAACATTTTGATTAAGTGTTTTAAACAAATACTATAATTTAGATGAATTTTCCTTCTTTCAAGTTAAAACACGCCTTTTTAATCAAGTAAAAGGAACGAGGAAAAATGTGAATCATATTTTAAACGCAATTGGAAAACAGCTGAAAACGGAACTATTAATTTTAAAGCACACATATTCAGGATGTTTAAGAAATAACTAAGTCAAGTTTCTAATTATAATAAATCATTTTAATTTTGGCCAACAATATACAAACTACCCACCTAACTGACAGAAAGACAGCTTGCCTGTTTATGGACATTAACAAAGCTTTTGATAGTGTTTGGCATAGAGGCTTACTATACAAACTATACAAACTACACACACCAACATATCTACTACACACCATAAAGAACTTACTAGAAAACAGACAACTACAAGTACGAATTGACAAAACACTGTCGTTTTCTTTTTCCCCTGAACAAGGGCTCCCTCAAGGATCCCCGCTCTCACCGTTTCTTTACAATATATACTGCCATGACATATACAATTACAACTTACCAGACAAAATCAAATCGACAGATCGGCATACATATTACAATACGCAGACGACACGGCACTTATTGTACATGACAAAACTACTGAGAGAGCAACGCAAAGACTCCAAACACTAACAAACAACACAATGACATGGTTTTATAAATGGAGACTAACACCAAACGCGTCAAAAAACCAACTTCTGCTCACAAACCACAGACTCAACGCTGATTCCCTTACAATAACAGCAGACGGCCAAACGACACAACCAAAAAACGACGTAAAATACCTTGGAATCACAATCGACCACAAACTTAGATTCACTAAACACATGCGAAACATCAGGGCAGAAACAATGAAGAGAGCGAAACACTTCCGATCACTAACCTACAAAGACAGAGGAATTAGCACAAACACCTCCACCAAAATATATAAAGCTATTTGTAGACCCTTGCTAGACTTTGGACATGTACTCATGACCAACGGAACAGAAAGGACAAAACGTTATACACAAACAACAGAGCAAATTGCACTAAGACTAATAACACGAATAAGACACCCCCAAAACCCACTACACAACCCCCCCCACCCAACTACTATACGAACGCACAAACATGACAAAGATCTCGGAAAGACTCATACAGCTACAGACAAAATGGACAAACAACCCCTACAACTGGACCATACTGAATCCCCTTTGTCTTACAAGACCAACCAGACAATCCCGCTTCCGTTTCCCTACATTAACGCTACTCGAACACTTACAAACGCAACGGACTAGTGGACAATAAAATAATTTCTTCTTGCCACTGAAATCTTATTTATTTAATAACATTGTCAACCTAGAATGGGAGAATTTTCATATTTGTTTTTTATCTGGATTGGGACTGCATGTATTAAACAAGGGCAGAAATACCGATAGGTCGATGGCCTTTTTTAGAAATAAAGATGTTTACTACTACTACTAAATCATTTTAAATTAAAGTGAAATATTCGGCTTAACATAGGTCGTCATATGCTTAGTATATACCTTGTGCAATAACAAACTGTTATTAAAATCCAATTGAATTGTTCGTGCGGTTTACAAAATTCAGATCTACAACTTTTTTTACATTCAACACTACCCTTAAATTAACTTTGTTTAAATTTACAATATAAAAATTAATTGACTGTCGAGTAAAGGAGCGTTGACCATCACACGTTTTATGGTCTTCCACTTATTGTCTGCCATTTTATAAAAACACTGTTTTTATCGATGACAACTAGTACTAACAGTCTAGGTAGTGTTGAAACGTTTTTTTAAAGATGGCCGATTCGCTTATTTCTTTTTATATAATTTATACGATACTCTAAATATATATTCCTTACTATTTACTTGATTTCTATTATGTCAGTGACACATGGATTTATTTCTCTTCAGTTCTACCAATTCAGTCTCCTTATAACATTGTGGCACTTTGCATATCCATTTTCTGCTCTATATCCATACTCTTCTTCTTTATACTTCTTCAGCCAATTTTTCCAGGCACGAGTATTGACCGCTAGTGGAATCTTTGCCAGATACTTTCTCATTACCGTTGTCTGAAATTTTCTCAAAAAATTCGCATTTACTTTTTAAACTATGCCATGCAACTGCATGGGGTGCTTCTTCAGCACTGTTTTTTCCAATTGCGTATTTCAGGAGTCTGTGAGTTTTTGTCCACAGCTATCGTCGTCTCTCGCTTCCCAATCTCCATCGTTTGCGATCGTTCCAGTCTCCCTCGCTAAGGCCTCTTGCCTCCATTGCCTGGTCCATCCCATAACGTCCTGTTTCAGCATCTTGGGGGTCTACCACGTGTTCTCCTATGTTTAGGAGTCCATTACCATATTCGTCTTGGCCACCTTGTGTCTGGCATCTTTTTCAAGTGACCATACCATAATAAGCGTTTTCTTTCTACAGTGTCCATAATTTTGCTTTCGACGTTCATGATCTCTCTGATTATGTCATTTCTAACATGATAAAGCCTGAATATGCCGCAGCTCCGACTCCAAAAATCCATCTCCACCGCCAACAGGCGCTCTCTTTGCCTTTGGTTGAGTTGCCATAGTTCTACGCCATGTGTCGTAATAATTTCAACAATAGAATGGTAGATGATATGTTTGGTTCTACGTGTAATGTTGTTATTCCAGTGGGCTCTTTTGACTTGCCCTATTTTGTTATTTATATCATCCATGCTTCTACCGTTTGACGACAGAGTTACTCCCAAGTACATGAAGTTACGACATCCTTTACCAATAGCAGTATCCACCTTCAGATATCCTGTTTTAGACATGTGTGAGTCCCCACTTTTCACTCTTACTTTAATTTGCGCAGCATGTAGATACCATCGTCTTCGTCCCCGGCCAATATTACTTGATCATCAGCAAATAGTAAAGTGAACAAGATCTCATTGTCTCCAATAGGTCTTAAATAGTGTAGGGGCGAGTGTCCATCTCTGACGTAGGCCCTTAGGCACTCCAAACTCTTGAGATACCTGATTTTTCATCTTTACCATTGCTGTACAGTCTGTCTAGAGTGATCTGACAGCATTTACATAGCCTAATGACACGTCATTATTGACCAGTCTGGTCCACAACTTGTTTTATGGAACTATGTCATAAGCTTTTTGAAGGTCTATGAAGACAAGGTGAGTGGTAAGCCCTCTTGTACCTCTTTTCTCAACTAAATTTGTGAGGGTAAATACTCCATCAGTACAAGATCGCCCAGGTCTAAATACATTTTGGCCTTCAGACTCCGTTATTTTCCCTTTTAATTCCCTTCTGCAAGATACTACCGTAGATTCTTGCCATGGATGATATCACACTAATACCAAGGTAGTTTGCGCAATCTCTTCTGCTTCCAATTTTAAATATTGACGTGATTGTGGCTTATTTTCCATTCCTTTGGAACTTCATCGCCTTTACGGCAATTGTCAAAACTCACTGCCAATAGATCAAAAAGTTTCGATGGTTCTATATAAATTGATCCTGGGCCCGGAGCTTTTCCGTTTTTCATGCGCCAACTGCATACTGGACTTCCTCAGGGGTTATGGGTGGGCTATTTTTGTTGTAGATTCCAATTTCCTGTGGGTTCGCAATGAACCGCTCTGTCCTCAGTTAGTAGTCTGCAGGTCACTATTTTGAGTCTCATGGTTTTTAGTACTTTCCAAGCTTTATTTGCTCGGGTGTTCCCCATGCTTTTTCTATTTCTTCGCCAGTCTTCCGCCAAGCTTCAGTTTTAGCCTTAATCACTGTCTTCTGTGCATCCTTGCTTCTTTGTCTGCATTCCCGCCAGTCACTGTCCGATCTTGAGATTAAGCACTGGTTATATATGATTTTTACATATTTTCCACTTGCTCTTGTACAGTTTCGTTCCACCATCCATCACATTTCCCACCCCCTCGTTTGGACTTTTTCGCCCAGGGCTTCGTAAGCTGCCATGTGGAAGGTTTCTTTAACCGTTTCATACATTTTGTCTGTAGGGGCTTCTTAAATCGCGGCATGTTTTCCTGCTAATCTTAGTTGGTACAAAAGCCGAGAGGCATTATAGTCGAGGCTTTGTGAGTTGTATTGTATTCCAGCGGCTTTCTGTTCTACATTGACAGTATGAGTGTCTGTATTGTATGAGTACCTAATAGCATTGATAATAATTCAAACACTGATCAACTATCTGTGAGGTTCGCTGTTTGGCGTTTCGAATTTCGATGTTTTATTGTCAGTAAGTCAAAACTCAAAGTTTATTCTTTTGGCATGTTTATTATTATAATTAAAACAATAATAATTGTTGTGTATATTTTCCTGACTCGGCTATTTAATAGCCAGTCAAATGTGAAGGTAGAAACAACTATACACACAAACTGATGATGGTGGAGAAAGACACCGAAACGTATTTGCGACATTTTAAATAATAAACAATAAAATTGACTGAAACCCTGGAAATTTTTTTTGGATTAAAAACAATAATAATAAAAGAGTTTTTAAAATTCTGACAGGTAGTTCAGTTGTTACTTGATACACGACTAGTCGCGCACAAAACTCTAGAAACTCGAAGCAAGAAACCGAATTTTCGCTCGATTTTTTGTTTTTTGTTGATCAAACAACAATCAACCATTGAGTAAAATTGTGGTTGTCAAAGTTGAGTATCAAAAGGAAACATTGTAAAACAAAATGTTGCATTTTCAATTATCTATTTACCGACAAGTTTATTTAATGTTGTTTCGTCGATTTAGCTGAACACCCGCTTATGGAACTGTAGCCGGCAAATCTAATTTATTAAAACGATAAATAACATCTTTTGATAACAGTAAATATGTTTGTTCAAATATTTAACATGTACAGATAGGCTGGACTTGGCTTCCTTATTATGGGGCATTAAGAGAAATATTTACTATTTAGTTACAACTAATGCTTTAGTTGTAATAAAAAATTTAAGCAATTACATACGCTTTGTTCTTTTATGCACTCGAATTAGTCGTGAACAAAGGAACTACAGTGCGGAAAATGCATAGGGCGTGTAACAACATACTGCTCATATAATGTATGTAAATGGAAGCAACAGTCATTGTCATAAATATGAAGAGAATGCACACAGAATGAAGTAAACAAGCAAATAAATTACGTTATTAGAAATAGTACTTAAGCACGGGATTAAATTTAGGCTCGAGTGGGAAAAACACTTAATTAACTCAAAGGATTATAATAATACAGAGAACCGATAAAAGTGCATTAATAAATGGTCTCATCATATATGTGTGAAAAATAAAGCAAATAAAATACCAGTGCTGAAATGTACTATTTAGTCGCCTATAACGAATCAGCTGATAATTAACTTTTATGAGGTGAAAGAGTCAATATTTAACATAAATATAAAAGTATCAGGAAAAATCGGTGTAATGGCCCATTTATGCTATAGTCGAGGCAATTTAGAATTGCACGAAAAATAAGGAAGTAAATATGATAGAACATTATAACGTAAACAGTTATTTCAACTTCTTTAGCCTGTGCGGTATAACCGTAGGCAAAAACAAATATTGGATTTGGTTAAACAGGGGCCTAAAGTAGACTTTGCCTCGTATGCCTAAGTGTATTTCAAAATATTGCCTTAGGTCTGCGGTTCGGATATTTCATTTTTAGTTTGCAATCTGCTCGACAGTATACTTTGAACTTTCATCCGGCGATTTATTTATGGGTACGAAGACGTCAGTTTGAAAAGGGAAATAGACATGAAAACACGAAGGTACTTTAGATTGTTAATCCAAAGCCGCATATCAACGCTGCGTATCAAATTTCCTTTATAAAAATATGTCGGCACCTGATTTCATAGAAAGTTGTACTGGGACAGGAACAGATGGTTTTCAAAAAAAGCTCATTCAACAAGTACTCAATACTGAGTTTTACCTGGTATTTTTTGCATTGATATATAAATCTGGATTTATCAGCGCAAACAGGACCACAAATACTGTAGTTTTCTTACCAAAAATCGAACTTAGCTTGTAAATATTTGGCTTCGCAGTTTCAAGTTTCGCAATACGACGACTACATCTTCAATAACGATAATATGGATTTATGAGCTCTTAAAACTTTTGATATGCCCTTCAATCATGTACCCACTTAAGTACAAAACATGTTTCATTTGATCCTAAAACTAAACTTTGAAACTAAAATAATTGTGGTTAATTATAGATCTGATTGTGTTCATATTCTCTTTGCTTTTCATCCTTTTTATTTTCCACAGACGTCATTGAAGAGAAAAACGTGTGAAAAATAGTCCTAAGGCACTCTGGCCGGTTTGCTATTCAACAGAGTTCACAAGAGTTAACTCTCTTTTCGAAATTTGATTTCGATTGGATTATGTGTTCTTTAATTATGAAAATTTAAAATTAAATAGTTTTAATGTTTATGTCAATTTTAAAATACAAATATTATGGGAGAAAAAATCAAAATTGAATGAAAAACGTGTTTTCATATTGCATAGCTCTAAGTAGAATGTACTTATTGTATCTCCTACTTGTTTCCAGGAACCTATATCTAATCTGCCTATTTCTTTAATTATTTATAAATTTTTAATTTAATTGTGGAGATGGCATGAGAGGAGATCCCACAACTAAGTAAAAAAATTGACAAATTAAAAAAAAATTCAGAAAGTTCAAGAAAGTTCTAAATTAATAATTTTTTCAAATGCTTGGTTAATAACACAAATAGAAGCTTTGTCTCCAAATATCTCTTGATCACAACCAACTGCCGATCCGCAATATCTTTAACCTTTCAAAGTTTTCCGATATTTCGTTCTGCCGTTCGAATTTTAAACAGGAAGCGTATACCAGAGAAGGTCCAAGTATTGAAAGCTCCAATCAAAAATTTTTGTGATATTTTTTATTATCCTTGACCGATGTTCTATACTTGAAGATGGTTTTTATTTCTTGGAGATACGGTCTAGGCAGTGGTGAAAAAAGAAAAACTTTTTCAGCTACCTAATTGATAAAAAAAGTTTGTCTTTTTCACCACTGCCAAGACCGTATCCCCAAGAAATAAAAACCAGCTTCAAAAATCTTGGATATATCAATGTTTTTGTTATATTTTCTAATGGCTATTTGATGCTTTTCATCCCTCCACTTTCGAATAACTTTTCTTACTCTTTGCTGATAAAACTCTCTGCTGATAAAATAATGACATTCAGTTTATTTAGACTCAATTAAACATTATTTTCATATCTATAGCCTTATAGAACTAAAGTCAGTAAATAAAGTTGTAAGCAAGACCCATTCTGGGATAGATTACGATATTGCAACATTTGCAGATCCCATTAATGTGAATGTCAATTTCCAAATTTGGTCTTTGGCTGCACCTGTAGATTCAACAAATAAGTAAGCAATTATTAATAAATACCTTTTCCTTGATTACGATGATCAATCCCGGTGCAACTTAGGTCTGTAATATGTAATCAACGGCTAGCAACGTACATTTATTAAGACTAATGCACGAAGCCGGGACGTTGTCGAAAGATTTATCGCTTTTTAATCGCTCTTAATGTTTTATAAGAAACTAGTGAACAGTATTTGACGAAAAAATGTAGCACTTTTCTTGTGGACCATATGACTATGAGATAAGTGCTATTTATAATCAGTCGTGTCTAAACTATTTCTTGATGTTTCAGAACAAACGAGGTCAGAAGGCACCGATACACATTTTTATTTCATATGCTTGCAAAATGTATTTTTAGTTGATGTTCTAATTGTTTAACATTAATCATCCTAGATATGCAGTTGATGGAATTAGCGGCAATAAAAGACTTGAAACGTGAAACACAGGTGAGGTTTGCGTTTTTATGAAGTCGTAAACTGAAAATCTACAATTTCTATGAGCATCCAATCAGAAAAATGTGGACAGGAATTGATTATCTTTTAATTGGCAGAACTAGTTTCACTATCAAGAAGAAGTGAATGTAGGTTGAAAAAATAAACATTCCTAATTGGATGTTGTTGAAAGAGATGCAATGTATTAAAGATAATTGTGGTTGATAGTAGTACAATCCATCGATTGTGCGTGGAAGCGTTTATAAAATAGACGGTTAATTATAAAATAGGTTATCTTTTGTAATGGGTCGAATTTAAAATGTGGTACCTCATTACGAAGTATTGATAGAGGTTGTAAACATATTCCTTTAATTGATGTATTTACAAATATGAAATATAATATTACTTTGACAATTTATATAACACTCATCAGTGATTTTACAGCTTGGGAGTTAATGCAGCAATGGATTCTTGTCTTCATGAAAAGGAATTTGATGATAGGGCGGAAACGTCAGCTTTTCAAAAAAAGTGAGAATCTCTAACAAGCATGTCAATTAAAACTCCCTATTAACGGTTTTCCAACTTGTAAACACCGGCAATCCTGAACCTCTTATTACTTCTGCTACAACTGGCTCCCCATCAGTCACAATAAAGAGATATCCGTCCAATTAAAGTGAGCTTTACAATTCCGTAATGATCTGATCGTTTCATCCGCTATTGGCGTTCCGTTTCTTTTTTATCGGCTTTAAAAAGTCGATAAAAACACTGAATGGAAAAGAAAAAAGTTTGTATGTTAATTGGCATAGATTAGCTACCAAATCCGCAAAAAGAGAGTTACGGCGATATCAGTTTTTCAACAGAAGCAATCGATGATGGAAGAAGCACTAGGAGGGAATCCACTATAAAAAATCCTAGCTTTAAAGGGAAGAAAAGTTTCTTCGTTTGAGTAGTAGTAAACATCTTTATTTCTAAAAAAAAGGCTATCGACCTATCGGTCTTTCTGCCCTTGTTTAATACATGTAGTCTTAATCTGAATAAAAAATAAATATGAAAATTCTCTTATTCTACGTTAACAATCTTATTAATAAACTTCCCAATGGAAAGAAAAAATTATTTTATTGTCCAGTAGTCAGTTGCGTTTGTAAGTGTTCGAGTAGCGTTGATGTAGGGAAACGGAAGCGGGATTGTCTGCTTGGTCTTGTGAGACAAAGGGGATTCAGTATGGTCCAGTTGAAGGGGTTGTTTGTCCATTTTGTCTGTAAATGTATGAGTCTTTCCGAAATCTTTGTCATGTTTGTGCGTTCGTATAGTAGTTGGGTGGAGGGGTTGTGTAGTGGGTTTTGGGGGTGTCTTATTCGTGTTATTAGTCTTAGTGCAATTTGTTCTGTTGTTTGTATATAACGTTTTGTCCTTTCTGTTCCGTTGGTCATGAGTATATGTCCATAGTCTAGCAAGGGTCTACAAATAGCTTTATATATTTTGGTGGCGATGTTTGTGCTAATTCCTCTGTCTTTGTTCTTGGTTTGATTTTAAACATAATATTATTTAAAAAGTATACCTCAAGACCTATAGGGCAAAAGAATATCAGCTGCTGTCGGTGTTTTTAAAATTACAGTAACAAGCAGATGATGAAATTGTTAAATGAAAAACAGACGATGTTCATTATGGTGTAGAAATAAGTTCACGAAGAAGTGGCACTCAGTTTCAAGAAAAGGATAAATAAATCCAATTCCACTTTTGGAAAAGAATGACAAAAATCAGATCAATTATTTAAGAGCGCATGATGAAAAGTGTGATTGTATTTTTAGGGCTTTTAATTTGTTTTCAACTGGCCGACTAAAGAATAAAGATGGTCTACATTATAATATACTTAGTACTTTTTTGTCAGATGCTGTTTTAGTTTACAAAATAACAGTTTTTGGTTGTTATTCTGCTTATATCTAAAACAAAGGATGGTCAATTGACACCTTACCAATAAATTTATAATTATCAGGAATCGCTTCCAAAAAAATGTGCCGGTTTTTTCAAAATGATCAGCAATCAGCAATGATCAATGTGATCCGCTATCAAAAACTGCATGTAGAGTGCAAGCTAAATAATACGTAAGTTAAATTTTACTATTGATAAGTAAATAAGAAGTTTACTTTTTTGGAAGTTGATGGGCTAAATCTTGGATATACGCGAGTATGCAATGAAAGAACGGGAGAAGCACATTGAGGACAGTTTTGCCGTTCAGCCTTTCCATGAAAGCTAAACTTAGTAGATTAAACGAACTTACCTAAGTGAAGTTCTATCTTAATTTTACGAAGCGCCTCCTCCTCTAGGAAAATTACAATGTAGTACACCATTTTTGTACGAGATGGCCACAATCTTCAAAGCTGAAAGACACCTGTCATTGCCCCTCCATAGGCTGGTCCCTTTGACAGCCCTTCATTATATTGAAAGCTAGTTGTTGCAACTTAACAAGGGGATAAACTGTTCTACTGCAACCAGGTAACAGTTCAAAAAAGGGTTCCTTTTATGTAAGGGATAGGGTGGGACCCTAGAGGAGGAGGCGCTTCGTAAAATTAAGATAGAACTTCACTTAGGTAAGTTCGTTTAATCTACTAATTTTACTTGCGCCTCCTCCTCTAGGAAAATTACAATGTAGATGTTTAAAGCAAGTTGCAACATTGAATTATTTGTTGCTCTTACACTCTTCCTTAGAGCGACAACGCTATCTAGCAAATATCAATTGCATCTGTTGTAAAAATGCATTGTCTGTTGTAAAATTTTTGCCAAGACACTAGAAGGTTTGCTTCAGCCCGCTGTATTTCCATACTTTTCCTGTGGGCAGCCGAGGTAGCAGCATGCTAGTGGAGTGGACAGAACAAAACTCTTGTGTCTAGACCACTCCTTAGAGAACATTCATACTCCAGCGACTCAGCGTCTGGATTGTCACGGCGTTATAATGTTGTTCCTTTTCGAAAAGTTACTAGTAGCTTAGTAATCTGTGCACGGATGTCTTTCGTGCAACTGATGTAAGTTATTAACGCACTTGCTGTACATATCTCGGGTTTGGCAACAGAATGGTATAATAAAAGTGGCTTGGTATCCGCCGAGGGCGGGGGTCTTCATTCCTACAGGTGTTTTACTTTGGATTCCTGCCTTCTTGGTTATATTGATATTGGTCAATTCTATCAAGACAAAGTAATATTACAGTTAGTGTCACTGGTTTGACATTAATATATTCTTCTTGTTTAAAGAAGACTGCTTCACCGACCGCAATGGTCTTTTTGATAGCGACACCTGTTTTACCGACCATGGAGAGCTGGTTTACAGTCCTCCCTATTCCCAACACTGCCATTGGAACAATTCAACCAAGATTTCGGGTAAGGCGGTCTGCTTGTAATTGGGCAGTACCTACAAACCATAAACTCATAAGTCTGACGAATGGCAAATAAAGAGAACACTTGTTTTGCATTCAGGAGTTAAGCAGGGTCTTTAACTCGTAAGGACTTACAGCCTAGCCTTACACTTATACAGACTTACAAACTGCATGGCCTTAAGCTCGTAAGGACTTTCACTATTGCCTTAAACTTGCAAGGACTTAAACCTTGACTTAACCTTACACGGATTTACAAACCGCATGGTCTTAAACTCGAAAATACTTTCACCATCGCCTTAAACTCGTAAGGTCGTAAGAACTTACCGCCTTGCCTTAAACTCGTAAGGGCTTGCAGCACGGCCTTAAACTCGTAAGGACTGTCACCATTGCCTTAAACTCGTAAGGACTTATAGCCTTACCTTAAACTCGTAAGGACTTACAGACAGCATGGCCTTAAACCCGTAAGGACTTACAGCATGCCCTTAAACTCGTAAGGGCTTGCAGCATGGCCTTAAACTTGTAAGGACTTTCACCATTGCCTTAAACTCGTAAGGACTTATAGCCTTGCCTTAAACTCGTAAGGACTTACAGACAGCATTGCCTTAAACTCGTAAGGACTTATAGCCTTGCCTTAAACTCGTAAGGACTTGCAGACAGCATGGCCTTAAACCCGTAAGGACTTACAGCATGCCCTTAAACTCGTAAGGGCTTGCAGCATGGCCTTAAACTTGTAAGGACTTTCACCATTGCCTTAAACTCGTAAGGACTTATAGCCTTGCCTTAAACTCGTAAGGACTTACAGACAGCATTGCCTTAAACTCGTAAGGACTTATAGCCTTGCCTTAAACTCGTAAGGACTTGCAGACAGCATGGCCTTAAACCCGTAAGGACTTACAGCATGCCCTTAACCTCGTAAGGGCTTGCAGCATGGCCTTAAACTCGTAAGGCTGCAAGGAATATGCTCAATTCGTTCTGTGATCCTAGCTCAGGGGGTGTTGCTGGTATCCAACCAGGGGCGAACCCAGGATCTTTATCTGGGGCGGGCAAAAAAAAAAATATATATATATATATAGATACACATGTTACGTCGTTTAATCCGTCGGATCGTAGGTAACATTCAGGTTCTTCTGGATTGAATTAATATGGTTTTCAAACATGTTTCTTCTTCAAGTGCCACACGTTTGCCAATACTCGTACGATTATTGCTTTTCACGAGGTGACTGCGTGAAAGAACAAGAAAAAATTTTCATGCCTAGGCCAGGAATCGAACCATGGATCTCAGGGTGAGCAAACGAATGCATTCACCACCACGCCAATTCAGGTGAATACGGGGTTTAGAGTCGTCACTATGACATACAGCCCGATAGTCCACCCCTGGAGTTGTCATTGTATCAAACTAATGATTTCGCTTACCTTCTGAAGGAACTATTAATCGCTTGTTCGAGATTAGGTCTGGAGTCTTGCTCCCTATATATCATACCATGATTTTTAGTACTGGAAGTTCTGGCAGTACTGCTGGTACTTTGGGCTCCTACGTGCAAGATGGACAAACGCCGCCATCTTTTCCGTCATTGCCCTTCAGTTTGGGCCCGTCGCCTGCTAAGCACTTTGATTTCTTCGAAACCTGACCTGAGCCACTTGCTAGGGCTTCTCGAACGCGACCGACTTTCGGTATGTTTCCTTTTTCCCATAATTATTGCGAACGGTTAAATAGTTTGGGAAGATTTCACAAACGTGGTAATCTCTTGCGCACAAAAAACGGTAATGAAGGGCTGTCAAAGGGACCAGCCTATGGAGGGGCAATGACAGGTGTCTTTCAGCTTTGAAGATTGTGGCCATCTCGTACAAAAATGGTGTACTACATTGTAATTTTCCTAGAGGAGGAGGCGCAAGTAAACTACCAATCTTTCTTATTTTTTGGATGCCAAATATTGTTCTTTTTGGGCCATATCTAACAGAACGTTCAATATACACCGCTCATGGTCTAAGTGGTATATTTTTCTATAAAGCCATAAGATTTCAATAAACTTCGAACTTTCCTATTGAGTGGATCTTTAAACGAATCGAAACAATTGTATACCCTTTGAAAAAATATGACGAGCCGTAAAATAACACGACGCTATTAGCGGTCACAGAAGTGAAACGCACATGTAATGTTTGTTTGGTTCTTTCGCAGGTAAAAGAGGTCAATAAGGAAGAACCAACTAAAACCTTGTTGAACTGGCAATTTCAGACGCTGAACGAACTTCATTTCTTGTTGGTAAGTAATTTCTAATCATAGATTAATTATATTATTAATAAAGTAATAGTAAAAAATCAGATGGACGATTCGAATGATGAATTGAAATGAAACAGAAACCTGTTTAAATATGTTTGTTAGCTTGAAATATAGGACACAATAGTCCATTGCAAAGTAATCTATTAATCGCCAAATAACCTTTGAAAAAATGCAAAAATAATTAACCACTTGCATTACAAACATCAGTAAATCGGGAAAGCGATTCAAAAAAATTTTTCCAAGTATTTTGCTCACAAACGGATTTGATTCCGACAAACCGATTTGATTCTTCACATAGGCGTTCTTTAAGTGTATATTAAGAATACATCAATCTTAACCAGATAGGCGATAGAAATCTGTAAATTCGATACGGCTGCTGCACGCCCACTTAAACACGAGCGTTAAAAGAGCTTTAAAGAAAAAGCTTAAAGCCGGCAAAAAGAGCCGATCATTACGGCATAATAACATAAAAGTTTCTTTTGATTGGCCGTATTCCCGACTTTCCACTATGCGGAAAATTCTTCAGTTTCGAATTAGTCACGGAGAATGATTTAACGCAATAATGACTTGATATGTCTTAAGGATTCGGATGAGTTTAGGTATACTCTTAGATCGCCGATCGTACTTAGAATTTAAAAATTTTACTGCGATCTGAAAAACACTGACAATAACTTATGATTTATTGCCAATTTCAACTTCAATGCGTAATGAATTAAAAATTACATTAATTTGAAATACATATATAAATTTATTTTTCTAATTAACAGTTTGTAAAAATAAATAGTCAGCAACATTCGTTCTAGCTTCGTTTTGCTTTTTAAATGCACCAAGAACGTAAAATTGCCCTACAATTTATAGAGTAGTAGTAGTAAACATCTTTATTTCTAAAAAAGGATATCGACCTATCGGTCTTTCTGCCTTTGTTTAATACATGCAGTCTTAATCTAAATAAAAAACAAATATGAAAATTCTCTTATTCTAGGTTAACAATACTATTAAATAAATAAGATTTCAGTGGCAAGAAGAAATTATTTTATTGTCCACTAGTCCGTTGGGTTTGTAAGTGTTCGAGTAGCGTTAATGTAGAGAAACGGAAGCGGGATTGTCTGGTTGGTCTCGTAAGACAAAGGGGATTCAGCATGGTGCAGTTGTAGGGGTTGTTTGTCCATTTTGTCTGTAGCTGTATGAGTCTTTCCGAGATCTTTGTCATGTTTGTGCGTTCGTATTAGTGCAATTTGTTCTGTTGTTTGTGTATAACGTTTTGTCCTTTCTGTTCCGTTGGTCATGAGTATATGTCCAAAGTCTAGCAAGGGTCTACAAATAGCTTTATATATTTTGGTGGCGGTGTTTGTGCTAATTCCTCTGTCTTTGTAGGTTAGTGATCGGAAGTGTTTTGTTCTCTTTATTGTTTCTGCCCTGATGTTTCGTATGTGTTTAGTGAATTTAAGTTGTGGTCGATTGTGTTTCCAAGGTATTTTACGTCGTTTTTTGGTTGTGTCGTTTGGCCGTCTGCAGTTATTGTAGGGGAGTCAGCGTTGAGTCTGTGGTTTGTGAGCAGAAGTTGGTTTTTTGACGCGTTTGGTGTTAGTCTCCATTTATAAAACCATGTCATTGTGTTGTTTGTTAGTGTTTGGAGTCTTTGCGCTGCTCTCTCAGTAGTTTTGTCATGTACAATAAGTGCCATGTCGCCTGCGTATTGTAATATGTATGCCGATCTGTCGATTTGATTTTTGTCTGGTAAGTTGTAATTGTATATGTCATGGCAGTATATATTGTAGAGAAACGGTGAGAGCGGGGATCCTTGAGGGACAATTTGTAGATTAACTTGGCAAACCTGTTTTATATGGGTATAGACTGGGACCTTTATTCTAGGTGGATACAGAATATATATTTTTGTAAATATCTCAGATTTCACCTGGAGCAAATGTTCATCGAATTTTTTTCTGACTGCTGAACAGCCTCCTGCAATCCATCCAACATAAAAATAAAAAATTTTAATCAGAAAGTATATTCTCTATATATTATCAAAACCCTGACTCTAATAACAAATAAATGCTTTTTTTCATTTGTCTTTTCAGAGAAAGTGACAAAGGTTCTCAATGCCCCAATAAGATGTATAGACCTATAAGCATTCGTACCGTGGGGAGTATTTTAATAAGTAATTTTATTTACGACCATAATAAAGCAAAAGCGGTTAAAATTTGTCTTGTAAATTGTTTAGCTTTTTTATGCGGCTTTTTTTTGGTGCCCTAAAAGATAAATGATCCAGATAAAGAATCTGATTGGATTCATTTCGTTGGGGCAGCATGAATAAAGGCATTACTGTCTATTATCCGACATGCACACAACATGGAAGCGTATGTTGGGGTATATTTATGGCAAAAATTGTGGAGAGGTAAAAAGCTGAAGTGCATTGTTTGGAAATTTTCTCGACAATGAACCTTATTGTTAAGTTTCAACATAATAGAGCTAGTACAATTTAATTATAATCCATGGCACGGGTGAAACCTTATTTTTTGCTGTTGGCGTTGGACAAAGGCACTCATTTACTAAAAAATCGATTTTCTATCAGCTAAATTAATACATACAATGGAAATGTAGCAGGATATCACTAATGTAAAAAAATGGTCAATGATTTAGAGAAGAAAGTTTTAGGGCTGCCATAGAAAACAACGCGAAAGCTATTTATTAAACTGGAAACTGAACACCGCCTCCTTATTAGCAGAATAACTGGAGCCGTAGGTCAATAAATATTTCAATCAATCCAATCTATAAAGTTTCATCTAACCATTGATAATGGGTTGCATATTTCCTAATTGAATTGATGCTGTGATGATATAGCAATATAATATATATTATTATTAAGCATAATTCCATTTATCAAAAGAGAGATGGTTTAAAGATGATCATTAGCAAACAAATAGTGAAGTCATGGTATTGACTTTGATCAATTATCAATCGTTCTTATGCAAAATAAAAACGCCCAAATTGTAAGGACTGTTTTGTTTTACAGGTTTGGAAATGCAATTTTTGTTATCGTTGAATACATCGAATAAACGCGTTTATAAATGGATCTAATAAGATATAAATGAAATATTAGAGGGGCTTTGTCAGCAAGTACAAAATGGTGTTGTTTAAAATTATTTGCATACACCTCACTACTTTCATCTATACACAACCGGAAAATCTTCAAATTGAAAGTACGCTCCGAAAATAAAGATCAGGCTCCTGATTGGGAACAGCCTGTTCAGGCCTTGAAGGCGAGGAGGGAATTGCGAAAAGAGTTGATTCTGAGACCATAGACCATCCCTAGCAAGTCGCAAGTATTTAAGCCATTTTAAGTGAAAGTTTTTGCGAAAATGTGAGATAAAAAGCAAATCAGAAGATAGGTTCTTTACATATAGTTTCTTTTCTGATGAAGCTCATTTTCATTATCGTATTGAACGGATATCTGCAATGCAAACACCACCCAATATCTCTGAAAGGTTAATATGTGGGCTGGCATTTTAGATCAATCTTATTACAGAATCGTTCTTCACTGACGGGTATTTGAATGTCAACAGATATGTAAAAGCGTTAAGGAATCACATTGTTCTCTAGTTCAAACTCTTGGTATTAAATTGAATTGAGTCTGGTACAGACCAAATGGATTTCATCTTCTTTCTTATACACATTCCAACATTTTTTTTGTTAGATTCTAAAATATTTACAGACATGTGTATAAACGGTAACAATTTTATGACATATTGCGTACATACTTTTTATAAAGTGGACGATCTTCTAGAAAAGCTTTACAATGCTGTTTTTATAAGGTTCTTAATTACTTTTTCGTATATTTCTTTTCCTGACTGTACTTTTAATTCATTCCAATATATTCCTGGGTTTTTCAGTCAATTTTATTGTCACTAATTATGGTGTTATGTGATGAGCCCTGCGTTTCGTCCCGGGACAATAAAATTGACCGAAAAACCCAGGAATATATTGGAATGAATTAAAAGTACAGTCAGGAAAAGAAATATACGAAAAAGATATAGATGCTTGGGAGAAAAAAAGCAGAATGGAACGAGTGGTTTTCAATCTAATGCTAATCGGCAACACGGGTTGCCAATATCTCACCGCAGAAGATCTATACCGGCACGGTTCATTTACGTCCGAACACGTAGAACCGATGTCTGGCGTATAAGGCAGGGTCTACCTAAAGCCTTACTGACGAGTCCAATAGGTAGACCCGGGACGAAACGCAGGGCTCATCACATAACACCATAATTAGTGACAATAAAATTGACTGAAAAACCCAGGAATATATTGGAAAGTTCTTAATTACAAATTTCATTTTTATGTAACGTTTGTTTGTAAAAGTAATTGTTCATTGGCAATAGAGACCGAAATTGACGGTATCTTCGCACGGAACTTTTAAAAATAATTATTGGTTTATTTAATGCTACTCACTCTTACGTTGCATGAAATAGCTCAATCATTCAATACATCAACTAGAAACTAAGGCAATTTTGTCCAACTTTACAAAAACCCAACAGAGAATGTAGTTCTCATTGCCGACCAAACGTGAATTGTATTTCAATATTCTTAAAAAATTTGTAGAAGCGTGTAGTCCTCCCGCGTATTCAATAAAGGTGAGAACAGACGTACTCATATCTTGCGTAGTCACAGAAATAAATTATCTATGAGTTTGTGCCCACTTATTGATTCAAATTCAACATTTTCGAAATTCCGCGGCCGTTAAAATGATTAAGTTTTTATTGCATATGTAACAAATGGTGAAAACTGTTACTAACTAATTTCCTTTTACGCCTAGTTCTAACCTAGTGACCCTTTAACGCTAGGAATGATAAAGTAATATTGTCATGTACCTGAATAAATTGATTTGATTAATGTTTATTTACAAAGCGCTTTTTATAAACGAGTAGGACGGAAACCTGAACTGAAACCATTGGAGGTCCGATCAAATTGTTGCTCGTTTTTATGCATGTAAATAAAAGTGTTTCAATTAGGTATGCATGGTTTAACTGTGCGTATTTTTCTCAGCAACTCCATAACATTAATGGATAGTGACACATTAATCGCGTATTTTGAAAAATGCCACGCAAATTCGTTTACGGCTGATTTGAAATTCAAACTAAATAATTGCAAAATTATATATCTTAAATCAATTTAATAGTTGACCGTGGCTATAAATTGCATTACATACACCTACAGAGTAGGACGACATTCTGCAGTGGAACAAGCAGTTTTACAAAGAAGCTTATAATTATCTTTAATCGGTAAATGTGATTAATGTTGTTCATTTTATGGCAGGATGTCTTAATATGAAGTCGCATTTGAACGAATTTGGTTCCGAAAGTCAAATATGCTCTGTTAAATAATACTTACTGTTAGAATAAGACTATAATCAAAACGCTTTTAATATTATAGTATAAGCTCAGCAATTCGTATAGTGGGCCACACTGTACCACAAAGCCATATTGCTTAGGTTCGCATAATTTTTGTTTAGCGTGAGATCAACCTTTTTTCTTAGTCGTCGTCGAATCGTCACCAAATCGTCGTTACATCGCTGCTGATGCGAAATCGCTCTGTTCATGATTTCCTTTGTACTTAATCAATATTCGTAAAAAAGTGCTTTGGAAATGTATCCGTAGAAAGTTTTAAAAAAATCACAAGAAAAAAAAAAGAGTTTGAGAGCCTTTCCAAAAGTGCAGATTTCTGGAAAAGACCCTATATCTTGTATGTGTATCTGTTTTCGTCATTAATTTTCTCATAAAAATCGAGGCTCAGTCACTGACATCAGTTTTCGTGAATCCGCTACGCTTCAAAAGTGTCCAATTTGGCCCACCCTGTACATAATGGTAGGAATACACAACTAATTAAAATATTTTGGGAGGAAGTAAGTGTGTTTAACATTAAATATATTAGTTAAGAGGCAAACTCAGAAAATAGAACCCTGAGGACGAGCCACACAGTGTAAACATTCCTATACAAATTTATATCTCCAAACTAATTATGCTTAAGACATTTAATTGGTAGTTAAAGCAAGTACTTTTTAAACATTTGGTTCCTTCACAATATTGTTAAATGCGTGGTTCAATGTGTTTAAAATAATGTTATTAATGATAGATTTTTATTTAAAAAAGATCCTGTAGGTCAAGGTTGTAGCATATCATAACCCCCCGACTGAGATCAAAAGTTGTCGTTATATTCGGCCTGCTTGAAATATTTTAACATGAATCACGGCAAAACAATGAATTTATATAATTATTCAATAGCAGCTGTTAAGCCGCATTTTTAACTATTGTGAGCAATATGTTTAAAGAGGATTAAAAGCCTCGAATCTGCATCATTAGGGACCGTTACAAAATCAACTGGAAAATTAATATCCTCATTACTACCTTGGCAGGTATTATTACGATATCAATTGCGTCCACCATCCGCAACCCATTCAAATTTCAATTACACAAGATCAATTAACATTTGTATGATTAAGCACCTGGTTGCCCAGAACTGAAAAAAATGATGAATGCATGTACAAACCCCATATTCCGTCGAATGCGCTTCGCCCACGTTCTAATCAATTTTTGTCTTCAAATATCAAAGACGCAATATAATCATCCACGCCCCTGCTTTGTAGGTATCAAAGGCATTAATGTTGGAGATAAATTACTTTTCAATATAGTCTGGGCTGTGTTACCATACTCATACAATAAAACGCGGCTTTATTCCTATTGTAATAATTGCGTTCATTCAATGAGTTGCAAGAGGCTTGATGAATGATTATTAGCTGGTAGGACCATTTGGCTTTATATATGCAGAACGGCTGTTTCATGGCCAGATCTACAGGTAAAAAAGCAAGGTCAGTAATACTTTTTCTGTAAATTTTTTCATTTTTACCAATTTAATTAAAGTTATTCGGCATGTTGCTGCCTGCTGATTCAAAAGTAGTCTGGTCCAAAATTTGAAGACCAAAGTGGATTTATTTTGATTCAATGATAGGAAAACTTGCCCCTAGAAACAGAAATACTCAGTTGCTTCACAAACAGCTGTCGATACGCTACTGAACCAAAAGATTATTTATGCAAATTGAAAATTCAATTTATTTGGCATTTGGTGCTTTTACTTTATTAACGTTTGTTATTAAAGTACGCAATTCTTGTCATCGTAATTTATAATATTTAGTGTCTTGTAAGACTGGTCGTAATGCGACAAAGGATGAAAATTAAGTTTATTTGAGAAACTTTAAATTAAAAATTGTGTTGTTAATCACACGCGCACCATGAATAGATATTTTGTCTAAATTCCACATTCTACCGTCAATATGTAAACCATAAAGTTTTATTTGCAAATATATGGTTTGGTAATGAAATTCACATACATTTTTCACTTTAGAAAACCTAGTTACGGAAGGTTTAGAAAATAAGGTAAAAAGTAATCTAAATTATAAAAAAATGGATTTAAAAATTCAACAGTTTGAAATTTATCAACGAAAATGATAATTTCAGAAAAGGTATTGGAAAAAATCGATTGAACAGCAATTAGTATACAAAAGAACAAAAAGTTTCAAATTGCATCACAAAAGAATAAAAATAGTACAGTAGTAGCACTTACAGACCAAGCCATGAATAGATCTCACTTTGATTTTGCTTCCGACTTATATATGTGTATAAAGTTAGGAAAAACTATTCGAAGAATAGGCTCAACCACAGACAATAAAAGTTGTAGTAATGAAGTAGTTAAAAATTATTAATCATGTTAAATCCTTATTATTCTCTTAAAAAACTTTGAAACTTGGATGGTATTATTTAATACGCACCATTCAACTTCATCAAATAATAATTTTAGATTTTATACTAAAACTGACAAAATGCACACATGAGTTACGGTTTTCAAAATAAAATAATCGTGAAAATATATATATGAGCCCAACTAAACAATATTTAAAAATATATATGAATAGACGAACATAAATACTTCATCGGAGATAGTAATGAAAACACCTCAGCATGAATAAAACACGCAGTTGAATGTTACATGGTTTTTATTTTGATAATGCTGAAATATTAGTCGAGTAGAGCAAATCCCGGCTCTCACCGTTTCTCTACAATATATACTGCCACGGCATAAACAATTACAACTTACCAGACAAAAAAAATCAAATCGACAGATCGACATAGATATTACAATACGCAGACGACACGGCACTTATTGTACATGACAAAACTACTGAGAGAGCAGCTCAAAGACTCCAAACACTAACAAACAACACAATGACATGGTTTTATAAATGGAGACTAACACCAAACGCGTCAAAAAACCAACTTCTGCTCACAAACCACAGACTCAACGCTGACTCCCCTACAATAACTGCAGACGGCCAAACGACCCAACCAAAAAACGACGTAAAATTCCTTGGAATCACAATTGACCGCAAACTTAAATTCACTAAACACATTCGAAACATCAGGGCAGAAACAATAAAGAGAACAAAACACTTCCGATCACTAACCTACAAGACAGAGGAATTAGCACAAACACCGCCACCAAAATATATAAAGCTATTTGTCGACCCTTGCTAGACTATGGACATATACTCATGACCAACGGAACAGAAAGGCCAAAACGTTATATACAAACAACAGAACAAATTGCACTAAGACTAATAACACGAATAAGACACCCCCAAAACCCACTACACAACCCCTCCACTACGCCTACTACTACCACTCCAACTACTATACGAACGCACAAACATGACAAAGATTTCGGAAAGACTCATACATTTACAGACAAAATTGACAAACAACCCCTACAACTGGACCATACTGAATCCCCTTTGTCTTACAAGACCAACCAGACAATCCCGCTTCCGTTTCCCAACATCAACGCTACTCGAACACTTACAAACGCAACTGACTACTGGATAATAAAATAATTTTTTCTTGTCTTTAGAATTAGAAAGTTTATTGAATTAAATTGTTAACCCAGACTAATAGAATTCTTATCTTTGTTTTTTATTTAGATTTTATTTTTTATTAAGTCTATATGTACTAAACAAGGGTAGAAAGACCGATAGGTCGATAGCCTTTTTTAGAGATAAAGTTGTTTACTACTACTACTACTAGAGCAATACCAGAAGAGAAGAATCCACAAGATGATTTAAAATAAAAGCGCAGATCAAATGAAGAAATCTTAATGCATAGGAAACAAGAAACAGTGATTTAGCATATTATTTCAGAAAAAAACAAAACTTCATTGTCCTCGCATTTCAATGACATCCCAATTATCATACATATTTTTTATATTTGTATTTACTTATCTTAACTTCATGAAGGAGGTCCAGGCGCAACATATATTCTAGCGCTTCTACTGGCTGTCTTGCCTTATAAAATTGCTGCATGAAAATGCCTCAAAGAAAAAAGTCAAGAGACTTCAAGAGACGGGTCGCGCCGGCCTTTCTATACAAGGATTCTTTCGTTATATCAGCCAATTTTCAAAATGTTGGTTCAGCCATTTTTGCACCACTACCAATAGTTCTATTATCACGTATTCGGCACTATGCATTTACTTCACTCTTTCATTTACTTCTGTGAATATTGTGTCTTTTCGTCAATTGTGAGCAAGCCAATACGATGGAACGAAACCATTCCGTTAGTTGTACAGATTTTTGTAAAAAATTGTTGTTTTGTATTTGGGAATTTTTCTTGTTTGTAAGTGTAAAACTACCAGGTTTACTTGATTTTTGCAACAACAATGTGAATTTTTGTCTCAAAATATAATATTTCTCGTTATACTAAGAAGTAGTAAGGAGCAAAACGTTTTCAAAATAGAAAATGTTAAATAAGCTACTTTAAAACTCTTAAAATCGCACTAGTTCCGATACGTATCATATTTTCAAGATAAATTTAAAAAAAATTGGAATAAATGATCATTTCATGTTGCTAATATCAGCAGAAATAAAAAATAGAATATTTATAATGATAAAAAAAAAGTATTATTTTTAGAAACCCACCAGTGCAGCATTATAAGGCAGACACTCGGGAACAATGTCAAATTGATCGACTCATTTTAAAAAGGCATAGCAAACTACACTTACGGATATGCTACATTGAATTCACTCGCCTTTTCATACTAACTGATTCCTCTTTGGTATGTCATTCACATATCATTGACCCATCACACGAAGCCTCACATTTGTCCTGGACAACTGCGTGTATCACCTTTTGTAATAAAATTGGATATATCCTGTCTAATCTGATTAGCGGCAATTTACATTCGCTATCCGATTTCATCAGAGGACTATAGGCATATATTTTGACGCGACAATATCGTCGGTAATATCTAAAATAAAGTTCCTTTGATAGGATATTTATCGTCCAAACGTGACTGTTATATAGAATGGGGCTGCACAGAATGAGGGCGTCGCTCATCTGTATGAAGGGATCAAGGAGCCGATTTAAATAATATTAAATCTGGAGACTGTAAATGGGTACAGGAAAATTAATTAATTAGAACACATTTCTAAGGATTTACGTGCGCCGGTTTAAACTTATTGCCATTCCTGCAGAGAACACCAAATATGAATACATATCAAATCAGTTAAATGCGTAACATTTAGGTCACATGTCTTTCAGAAAGGATTTCTTAGCGCAACTGGAAGTCAAATCGGTTTATTTAATGGTCATCAATTTATTCAACATTATTTACAGGTATCCTAATGGCATTATGAATTTCACAACCAGGTAGCGAAAGTTTTAGCAAA
Source organism: Dendroctonus valens (assembly GCA_024550625.1). Lineage (NCBI taxonomy): Eukaryota > Metazoa > Arthropoda > Insecta > Coleoptera > Curculionidae > Dendroctonus > Dendroctonus valens. The sequence goes on along the minus strand of JAJTJO010000017.1, from coordinate 233,080 downwards.
TTAACGACTTGGTCATTAAGACAGAATCGCCAATGATAAACCCAATAAAATATTTCCGCATCAAAACATTTAACTATGTATTTATATTAATACATTTTTAATTTAATGCTAAAAGCCAGTTCTTTGTACCAATGTCGAACTAGACGCTACAAAGGTGAGATAATCGAGCAAAATATAGAAGTACCAAACATGACTGTCTTTATCCAATTCCCTTTGCGCACACAAACATTCGATAGTGTTAAATAAACAAAATTAATTTAGGAAGCAGGGGGAAGGTGAGAAGGCACTTACGACAAAATAAAACGGGTAGGAAGTGGCATTCTTCAAATATGTAATCCAAGCGCTCAGTTTTATTTATTAATGTTTTTTGCTGTTATATTTGTATTAAATTAAGTGCATCTAAAGTTCAAGACTTGTAAAATCTGGAGGAAGCAGAACATCGTGTGGATAAGTTAATATGAAAACGTACAATTAACAATTCTTCTTCTTCTTTTTCTTCATTCTTGATTTTAGGCGAATCGCCCGTTCAAGTATCGTCAACTTGCGTGAGGCTGACGCTCCATCGTTTCCTGGGGCGCCCAATGTCTCTTCATCCCAATGGGGACTTGTCGCGAGCGATTCTCACAAGTCTGCGGTGGTCCATTCTGCTTATGTGCTCATTCAATTCCTTCTTCCTGTTTGCTAGCCATCCATTGATGTTCTTGACATTACAGGCTGTTATGATATTCTCGCTTCTCTCTCTATCCAGCAGTGTCTTTCCGGTGATTCTACGGAGTATTTTCACCTCAGCCGTCTCTAGGATTCTTTTGGATTTCGCTGTTTCTGGCCTGGTTTCTGCGGTATATGTCATCACCGGCATCACGACGGTTTTGTAGATCCTCGATTTAGTGTCCGTTCCCATACTCTTATTGCACCATATTGTATTCAGGCAGCCAGCTATTCTAATTGCTTTTGTTGTTTGATCTCTCACCTCTGCCTCAATATCCCCAAAGCCGGAAAGTTTTATGCCAAGGTAGTTAAATTTCATTTTCCGCTCGATTACTTTACCATCAAGTTCAAGTTCCACTTCGTTTTGGTCGGTGAAATTTCCATATTTTGAGACTTGGCTGTCAGGTTGAATAAGTTTAATAACATTTGTAAGTCATTTTCACTTTCTGCAATGAGAGCGGCATCGTCAGCATAATTTTGATTTCTGCATCCCCCATTTTGTATGTGTGTGTACCCAAATGAACAATTCATTTTTACAATTGTGTGACAAGTATAAATAGACAACCACCAGATAATTTTTTTTAATATGCACAGTGATAAACAGAAAGAGAACATTTTTAAAAAGGAATATTGTATATTTTTGTATGCAAAAAAACCCAAAATATTTTCTGAAAATTGGAATACTTATAAATTCAATTTTGATATAAAGATATTTATAAGTATAATGATACTTTTAAAGTAACTTTCAAAAAGCTAAATCAGAAATAAGGCTTCCGAGGAATTAAAATAAAAGTTTTTGATGACTTCGCGTTTCTTCTTCTGCTGAGTCGTTTGCTCGGTTTCCAGCATCGTGAGTTCATGTATTGTTTTCCATTCCTGTTTATCTTCTGCCATCTTGAATTTTTTGGTGAGGTTTTTGCCGGTTAGACCGGTTATAAGATCCATGTATCCTGTAGGCGACCTTTCTCTTGATCTTTTGCCAAGGACTCATCCGCTACCACAATGTCAATCTCTTCTTACTGTTGAGTTAGTCCAGAATGGATTGGTTGGTTCTTTTCTCAGTCCAGGACACTCTCAGCATCCTGCGCCCACAAAATATTTCGAAGGCATCTATCTTCCGTTTATCTATCATCGAAGGCATCTATCTTCTATCATCGAAGGCATCTATCTTCCGTCCAGCATTCTGATCCATATAGAAAGACTGAAAACACCAGGCTACTGACCAATCTCAATTTGGTGTTAAGGGATATGTGATGGCTTTTCCATACTTTGGTTAGTTTGGTCATGGATTCTTTCGCTATTGAGCGTCTCCTCTTTATCTCCTCGCTGGACCCGCTCTTGCTCGATGTTGAGGTATCACGATAATTGAAAGCGTCAACTGTCTTGATGTTGTTTATCCTCTCTACTTCAGGTCTGTTATTATTTTGTCGATCAATTATCATTATTTTGGTTTTCTTTCTGTTGATCCGCAGGCCTACTTCGTTGCTTGTTTCTTCGACTCTTCGTATAAGATTGATCAATTTTTCTTCCGATGCACCAATTAGAGTCGTATCATCGGCGTAGCGCAAGTTGCAGATTTTGATGCTGTCGATGGTAGGACTTTGTTTATTGAGCTCTAAATAGTAAACTTTATAGAATGGTAGGTCGATAGTCTATCGGTGATTGGATTCCAAGAGACATAGTAGTAAAGTAAGGAAAATAGGTAAGTGAATAAGTGGAAAAGTCATAGATTCTGGACCAAGTCAAGACCGCAAATAGCAGCATTCTGACATATAGGCGAAAATAACATAAAAAGTGCTTAAATAATCTTCATAGAGAGACACTTCACAGTATTTGTAGCATTCATTCATTCATTCATTAAACTATTTTGTAGTATTTAGTTAGTTAAACCAATAATATTCGTGATGGAACCTTTGGCTGGATCAAAAGATGTGTGTTGGGAATGGCCAGAAAGAAAGTTGATTTTACAACCATTAACATATAGGACAAATAAACAAATAAAACTAATTTTATTGTATGTTGTTCTTGCACTCTTCAAGCAATCGCAAGTAAGCCCTCAGAACAATGAGGTTGCCAATTTTTAACGAATCTGGTTTTTTTCCCAAAATGTTACAACTTCATACCAAAATTGGCCTCAATTCGAATTTAGATCAGCTTCAAGAACCCGAATCAATATATGTTCAGTTTGGCGGGTTGTATTCAATAGAAATTTCATCTGATGCATTTCTCCCATTGGTTTGTCTTATTATCTCGTTATGGACCACGCTAATAATTGTGTATATTTTCCTGATTGTATTTCAATTCAAATTAAAATAAAACTCCTGGGTTCCAGTCAATTATTTGTTTATTTTCTGTTATAAAAACGTTTCGGTGTTTTTCTCCACCATCATCAGATCGCATGCATGACTGTTTCTACCTTCAACTTTGGCAAGCAATTTTTGCATTTAAATTAAATTGTATTAGTTGGTGTGTTAAAGCCTGCCCTGAAGATTAAAAGTTTGGCAAAATAATATACTTATGCATAGGTCAATACATCTTTAATATACTAATCAGTAACATTTTTAAAACAGCTTAAAGCTAATAATATTTTTGCATTTAAATATGTTGTGTTTTTTGTACATCACAAATGTTTCTTTAAAGACTTCCCACGCAGGAGGATATCAAAGCGAGAGAGGCTAAAGCAGGAGACATTATCTCCTGCTTAGACACTAAAAAATATACGAAGAAACACCTATCTATTACTTTCATTTCATAATCAATCTGTCTCTTCAGACAATAACACTTGATACTATGTTAACATTTTTTTTTTAATAGTGAATAGATACATTCATACTCATACTCGGCATTTCCACGGAAGAAGCAGGTCAATGATATGCGGCGAATCACAAATGAGTTTTGATATATTATTGAACGGTACGTAAAAAGATAAGAACTCACACAGTTTATGTCTTTTCTTGCTAAACATGAACACACATATTGATTGAAGACGAAGGAGAATTGTTAATAAGCAATATTGTCAGTGATCGTTAAAATAAACAATGTAGATTATTTGATGTATGTCCGAGCTTATCTAGGAAAGTAAACAACATTTGAATAAATAGCTTTTACAAATTTTGATTAGGAAATTTTGCATTTGGGCAACAGAAAGTAAAAGGTATTAGATGAAATCCTATATTTCAATACTGTTTCGGTATCATACAGTGCAACTATCTGCAGAAGTTCATAAAAACAAAGCTAATTTGTCTGGTGTCAGCCTGGATTTTAGAAATGCCTCAGCAAAAAAGTCGAATTTCTCAACAAGATTTTTCTGCTTATTTGAAACTTGAGCGAGTGTTTCAGCTGAAGCAGGCTAGTGATTCCAAATTATGCTAGTATCACAAATAGGAAATGAAAATCATTTTAAACGCATAATAAAACATAAAGAAAATTTGTATAGATTAAGAAAACTACCTATGAACTTATATATTCCGTGTGAATCAGATGGATTTAAGAGAAATAAACTATTGAGCAAGAAGGCCAGTTTACATTAATACTAAATATTTCATCAAAATAGAACATGTCCTGTACTCAGCACGTCTGCTCTGATCTTTTCTGAAAAAAAAGTAGTGATATTTTCACGATTTTATTCCGATTGGTAGTGCTGGTAACTACTTTGGATTATTTGCAATAGTGTTTTTCTCTATTTGCACATTAACAGTTGTAATAAACGAGTAAGCACATACTTTGTAATGTAATTTGGAAAGCCTCAGCAGAAAATATTTTCTATTTTTTCTGATCTAATTAGTGTTTTTGAAAGTTGGTATGAACAGAATCGAATGTAGACTTTTAAATACGCAGTTGTTGAATTAAAAATGTTTATACTTTCAATAACTGTTTCACCTTATTCCTATTACAACACTGAGACTGATAACGAAGATCCGACACCCAGCAAACCCATTACACAATCCACCAAACCGACTACTCTACGAAGCGCACAAACTTGACAAGGATCTCGGAAATACTACTCGTCTTGCAATCAAAATGGAAACACAACCCTCACAATCTCACCTTCCTGGACCCCCTCTGTTTAACAAGACCGACCAGACAAACGCGTTTCCTCTTCCCAACCTCAACCCTATTGGAGCATCTCCAGACATAGCTTGTGTAAATGTTTGTTAATTGTATTAGTTATTGGTTATTAAGTTTCCATTCTAAACTTTGTAACTAACCCAGGGCAGAAAGACCGATAGGAAGCCTTTTCTTAGAAATAAAGATGTTTACTACTACTACTCCTATTACAATTTGAATTAAAAAAGTGTTATAAACTATCTCAAGAAAAAAAGAGTTTTTTGAATCCAAAAATATCCAATCGCAGTTTAAAATATTAAACATGAAAAATCAAAGGTATATTTTACAATCCATAAATAAACACTTCCTATTCAATAATTCTCGAGAGTTCGCATGAATGGAATAACCAGTAAACGCATTTTCTTTGAAACATAATCCAAGAAAAACACATCTGAATTGTGTTTTATTCGGAGAACTGTTAATGAACATCAGCTAATGCAAACTGAATCGAGGAACACGAGCACTTGAACTTAAAAATACAGTGTTGATCTTTAAAGCCGTTAACCCGTATCTGTTAGAAATTTGTAAAGCAAAGTTCTAAAATTGGTAATTTGAAGTGTTGCTTGAAAATGTTAAATGTATACCTTTCTGACTGGCCTTCTGAAACGGAAATTTGTTAGTAACTAGGACACTTTCGCAACATCTTTAAAGCAGGAAGCTGTGGCCAGCAGTGGAAGTCGTAAATTTTATTTATCTAAATTATTCAGTGACAATGAATAACTAACGAACCTCAAATACACGTTAAAAAATAAGTTGGCAGAAACCGAAATTATGCCGCTTAAAATAAAGAGCCTATTTTCAACGGGCCGCTAGCGTTTTATCAGGTGCATCAAATAAATTTACGCTTTCGGTTTATTTCGATGGCTTTATATAATGCAATTAAAAAAATATTTTTAAAGGAGGATGAAATTAAGTATATTAATTTTAAGACGACATATTTAAAAGCTAATTTTAAATCACCTATTCAATGTTTACGATACTTTTTTCTTTTCATAGACGTAAAGAGTTAAAACCACACAGTTTTTTGAACAGAATGAAGAATCTGGATGCATCAAAAAATATATTACTAACAACAATATGCCCCATGGTTAAGTAACTGCTACATAATTGAAAATTGCGTTTTCACTTGTACGAAAAGTATTTTAATATTACTCTTGCAGTGCTGCCTACTGGCTACATTTGATATTGAAAAACTGTATTATAGAAATTAGTCTGAGAGACCAGAAAAATTCAACTGAATTATACGGTACTAGGCAACTTACTAACGAATAAATCAGGATTATGCCGCTTAAGAAAGTGGCTATAATATAAACGATGTGCTAAAAGTTTCATCAAGTGCCCTGGGGAACTATAGTTAGCCAGCTAATAATGAGGCAGAAAACTACGGTTAGTGAATAATTTTAAGCATAATACTAAAGGGGACACAGCGATCGTTAGACGCTGGGAAAATGTAAATTAGCACTATTGGAATGTATCTAGTGGACGCAATTGTTTACTATCTAACTAAGCTGGCCAGTGCACGACATCTCGGAAAGCTGAGAAAGATCAGAACATCACAAAATTCTATTCTTCTAATAGTTTAATACACAATATTGTGTATTTGTGAAGTTACTTCAGAGAATGGAAGCTTTTCATAGCTTTTGCTAAGTCACTAAATGTGCAACTGAAAACAAGTTTATCACAAAATATACTGGTTTAAATTCCTCAAATTTCATGTTATTCGTTTAAGAGTAGCATCATTTAAAAACAAAATATTGTGCAGAGCACAATAGCTCTTCGAAATAACTTCCTTAATGTTTACAACCCCACAGACCCTAAAAAAAGTTTACTTATATAAATCTAGATTAAAAAGCTGAAACCAAAATGGTTTTCTTCAATCACATAAGGCTTACCTGCATAAGAGTCTTACGTGCTCATCACATAAAGTTTTTCTTCTTTGTTTCTTACTACTCCCTATTTTTATTATTGTTTATTCTCTTTATCACGTTTTACCTAAGGTATTTTGAGAAAATTCTCAACTTAAGACAAACCAGCTTTGTTTTGGCTAGTCTGGTTCGATCGGATGTTTTAATTTTAAACTGATGGTTTTTTATTGCCTTTAATGCAATGAATCGAATGGATTGAGAAATTAGACAAAATCTTATTCAAATTTCGAGTTTTTAGAGTTCGGAGTTTTTAAGCTCAATTAGTTGAGAATTATTTAAATTCAAATGAAGACTGAATAAAATTGATGGAAAAATGAGAAGAACTTTCATAAATCTTCATTCAGAAGAACTTTCATAAATAAACTTTCCATGAAAAAGTGGACCAATCAAATAATTCTTCATGGATGAGAACGTTTCAACATTATTAAAAACAAAAAATTTATACATTTCGGCATCGCCAGAAAATAATCTTTATATTTGATTTGTTTTAACAATAATGATTTATAACTTAGGTCTTTCTTTAGTATCATTGAAACCTAAAATAAAATTGCCGAACATTTCCGCAAGTGTAAGGTGTTGATTACCTAAATGACTATTTTAAATATATTAAATTCAATTCATTCAAGCGTGTTCTACGGAATATTTGCTTAACGGCTCCATCACACTCTTTAAACAGTCATTAAATTTGAGTTTCCACTTCAGCATGTTCTTTACTGGTTAACACGTATCTTTGACACCGAATGCACTAAACAAACATTATAAATACTTATGTATACGGGCTATAAATTAGAGAAAGATTTAGCTTCTTGCACCTGAAAAATTATTCTTAAGTGTGAAATATGGTCAAGACCGAGCTGAAAGCCCGCTCTCATATTTTCTGGAATGGGGGAAATTTATCTGTAGTTTATGGTTTCGGTAATATATCCAAATTTATCGTTTTAAGATAAATAACTGCCCATAAACGGTTAAATATTGTTCGAGATGCCATTTTACGGTCCAAATATCAATTAAATTTTGTCGTGAAATTTTAAAGAAACATTTTGTGCGTTAATTGGATATAAAAGATTTATGATTGTATGAAAATAAACCCTGAAAAATTATACAGGAGCCTTGTCGAACTAATTAAAACTCACGAGTTACATTGTACCCAGGACAAGGAGGGCCAGTATGGGAATTTCGAATGCCTTATTAGTGTAAAAAATCGTTAATTGGTCGTAAAAAGATGCGAATTAAATGGATAATAGTTTTTGGCTCATTGGCTGAACTTCAATATGTTTTCAAATTAGTTTCAACGCTGAACTGACACTAATAAAACATTCTTGTACCAAATTTAAGGCCCACATAAAATTATTTAAAACATTTTTAATCGTTTTCGAAGATTTATATTTTTTAGTAGTAGTAAACATCTTTATTTCTAAAAAAGGCTATCGACCTATCGGTTTTTCTGCCCTTGTTTAATACATGTAGTCTTAATCTAAACAAAAAACAAAGATGAAAATTCTCTTATTCTAGGTTAATAATATTATTAAATAAACTTTCCAATTCTAATGACAAGAAAAAATTATTTTATTGTCCAGTAGTCAGTTGCGTTTGTAAGTGTTCGAGTAGCGTTGATGTAGGGAAACGGAAGCGGGATTGTCTGGTTGGTCTTGTAAGACAAAGGGGATTCAGTATGGTCCAATTGTAGGGGTTGTTTGTCCATTTTGTCTGCAGATGTATGAGTCTTTCCGAGATCTTTGTCATGTTTGTGCGTTCGTATAGTAGTTGGGTGGGGGGGTTGTGCTGTGGGTTTTGGGGGTGTCTTATTCGTGTTATTAGTCTTAGTGCAATTTGTTCTGTTGTTTGTGTATAACGTTTTGTCCTTTCTGTTCCGTTGGTCATGAGTATATGTCCAAAGTCTAGCAAGGGTCTACAAATCGCTTTATATATTTTGGTGGCGGTATTTGTGCTAATTCCTCTGTCTTTGTAGGTTAGTGATAGGAAGTGTTTGAACATTTATATTTTTTATTACTAACTATTTTTCGGTTCTTTACGTTTGATCCAGTTTAAACCCATGTATGATTCTGGTGAGTACTCCCAAAATTGTTATTGGTGCTCTTTTAAAAAATAAACGCTGTTTCATTAAATCTTAAACGATTTTATGATCCTCCTTGTTGACACACAACTAACACGTCCTTGTTAGTTGAATCAACCGAAAGTGGTAAGCTTGAGTAACCAATGCAGTGATGCGATAAAACTCAAAGATAATAAATATAAAATTTCCCAGATAAATTAATAATAAATCTATATGTGTATAAAAATTCACATGTAAAAATGCAAGTCTGAAAAAGCACTGCTCTTGTGAGGACGTTTTGGGAAAGCTCAAAGCGATCATTTGAGGAATCTCTTCCGGCAGGTCTTGATCTGGCCGAATGTGCTGTGTGAAAAAGTTAAATTACTACAAATCCAGTTTTCAAATAACAATCACGAAGTCAGAGCTTAACAGTGTCCCGAATACCGAACCTCTAAGTGCATTTTCATCAATCACGGAAGGTTTGAGCGAAAGCGCGCCCTGTCTAAACACTGAAAATGTTGGTTTTGCTGAACGTGTGCTGCATTCCAGTTGGTAAAGCGTGCTTTATTACATTTAAGAAGTTAGGAAAACATGCTTGCGAATTCCTAACAGTGCAAGCTACAGTAACACGGATCTGGATCAACAAATCGCATATAATTTGAGAAAATTCGAAAAATATTTAACTCTTCCTGAACTTCTTCAAAAAATGGTTTTTTTTTATGTAAAAGTGGCTATAAACTATGTCTCAACTTTGTAAAATTTATTCGCAATTGCAGTCGTTTCAACACATATTTTTGCAATAAAATCTATTGGTATTTCATCAAACAGAATTAATCAAAAGCAGATGAATTATTATTATATCAAAATATCAAGATTGTTGCACATAACACATTGAAAACCAGTATGGGTCTAAAATGGGCGGAAATATTATGCTCAAAATTAGGCAAAAGAACGTTGCCTAATGAAATTTTATAGAATTTATTTCCATTAGAAAATGATTAAATAATTAATTACTTAATTGATAATTGATATTGGCATAAATGATAAATATAAAATAATAAATATGAATTTAAAATAACAACGTAGGTATTTGCATTTTACTAACCAAAATAGTGCGGCCATCGACTTACAGAATTCACCAAACAACTGAAAATGTTCGCAAAATTAATCATGGTTTATAACAATAATAACCATGGTGCAAACAGGACAGCAAAAAAAGAGTATTCAGGAATTTTAGAAACTCTCACTAAAATATTTGATTTTGAGTTCTAAAGAAATTTAATAGAAAGCGTGCTCGTTATGGCGGTGTAGGATAGTCGAATTGAAAGAATTTCAGGATTAATAACAGCCGATTATTTACTAATTTTGAATTCGAAAAGAAACTCTTATGACAAATTAGGTGGTTTGGAGAGTTACATCAAAAACCGATTTAGGTCTCTTAAAAAGTATCTAACTAACAACTATCAAAATAACCAGAACGATTTTATACAAAAAATCCTAAAAAACTATTTCGTCGACTTATAATGAACAATCCTTTTTCGCTGTAAGAATAAATAAAAAATTACCTAAATATAGCGCGACAATGCATCAGATTTTTAGCTTCTGCAATCTTTGACAACATACTTTATTGAATTATTAATTTTTTAATAACTAAAATGTTGGTGAATTATTTACAGAAATTAATTTTACAGCACCAAATATACCTAAAAAATGTGCATATTAGACATTAGACAAATCTAATAACCTGAAATTCCTGCTTTTTACTTAATATTGGTAACTGACAAGATATTTGATTTTTGAAATTTGTATATAAAAGCTATTTTATATTAATTCAATTTATATTTTTTAGGGAACAACGTAAATTATGGTTGGAAGCATGTAAACTGGAAGCAGAAAGTGTTGAAGTAGGTAACTACCAAATTCTAGCATTTTAAAAGTTGAAACCACACTTAAGCAAAGCATTTACGATAAATATTCCGAAAGGAGTTGGATTTAGTTCTTCTAAACCGTCTCGCAAAATGTATTTTGCTCAGTTCAACTTTAGAAACACATCCATAGGCGGTTTGGTAAAACTTCGCGAAATATTTGAAGTCAAAGTTTTGGTCTCAGAACATCAAAACATTCGGCACTTAGAACTGATAAAAGCTGAAATTAAACAATTTGATTTGGAAGAATCACAGGAAAGATTATTTCTTGCATTAATTTATTACCGTCCCTCAGAAAACGGAATTGTAGAAAACTAACCTACCCTTATCTAGCGAAATTTTGTGAGGAACTTTAAACATTCGTGATGTTGGTTTTTGGTTAACCGCAATTTTCCACAAAACAACAATAATTATTAAATTGACTTTGCTTCGATAAAGATTCATTCACAAACTTCCTGTTGAACTAAATCAGTACTCGAGCTTTTATTACGGCAATCGCTTTATAAAGGCTTCAAAAAAGCAATAAAAAAGTCTACTTAAGAGTTAAAGAACTAGTGGGAGTAAATAATTTATTAATAGACTTTAGCAGCCGAACCGTATCAATTTGCGGCATTATCTCAAAATAATGGCACACGTAGAGCACTTTAAAAGCTTAGCTGTAAATAGCAGCAAATAAAAAATTAAGCAAAAACCCGGTTTATTCGTGGGTGTGTTGAACGAGCGCCGTCTAGACCTGAGGTGTTTTTTTCGCCACTTCAATAAGAAAAAATCTGAAAGTTTGAACAGGTAAAGCCGCAATTTTTCTCTGGCAAACAAAGCGTTGTTTTAATTTAGTTGGGCTGAATGAGAGTGAGGAGCTGAATGAAAAATCTACGATGACACACACAACTGATATGTTGGAACAAATAATTAATAAAAGTTTCTGGATTATGCTACAAATAATGTTGACCTCTTGATTAAAGGCACCATCGAAACATATGTTACCGCAGATGTTTATAAAACAAAGCTCACCAATCGCTCCAAAATAATCAAAATATGCGACTTCCTAAAAATAAACTGTTAACTCTAAACACGGCTATAAAATATTTGATCCGGAAAACCGCAATTAAAAGTCAGTAATTGGCGGCTGTAATTGGTGATAGCCATAAGTTTAGCTGCGATTTACAAACTTTTAACTTAGATCGAATATTCTCTCTCTAGATCGAATATTTGGAGTTTTTTGCGCGTGTATTTAATAGGAGATTAATTTGAATTAATGTTTTTTATTCAATACAAATGGCTAACATGGACATAATTTATTATTACCATTATTATTAAAACGAAAAATGTATGCAGACAATATTTTTGATCGTTTTTAGGTTGCATTTTTTTTCTGGCGCAATTTTGCAAAGCTTCCCAAAAAGATCCTTAAATTCAAAAGTTCAAAGTCAAATGTAATTTAATACAAAGCCACATCGTATCTTTTATTTTTCTCTTTTAAATATGCGCCTTCATTAAGTTACTTTGTACCTATTAAAAATAATATGCTCTATTATCTCCCATAACAAATTCCTGATAAGAAACAAACACATATATCCATTCTAAGCCCTTCTAGGAGACCAGAAGGGAAACTGTTGCCAATATTCCTATTAAATACTTAATAGTATTTCTCGTTTTGCTCGGATTTGAAGATGGTCATTTTTGCGACAAAAAATTATGCGTCAAATGAACGGAATTGTGCGGAAAAATATTATTTAGCATCTTTATAATCTCCCTGAATGTTAACGATATAAAAGCAAGTGACGTATTGAAGTAGTAACTAAATAGAACATTTTAGAGGAAATAAATAAATAATTTCGATGGTAAAAGCAGGAATGGAAGTGAGTCTGAAGATAATAACCACAGGAATGGGATATGAAGAAAATTGCAACATGAAACGCGAGAGGATTAAGTAAAAGAGAAATAAGGAAAACTAATAGAAGTGCTAAAGAAGGATAAGTTGGAAATACCGGGAATTACGGAAGACTTCGGAGTACGGAGAATTCGAAAATGTATAAGAAAAAGTAAATCTAATCTGATGTAAAAAATGCAGTATTATTTTTTTCTCCGGTAAAATATAATGTATTAAGAGTTTCAATTAGACAAACTCATGGCATTTTCTTCAAAAATTTCGCAATAAACTTACAAAAATAGGCAAAGAACTACAAAATGAACCGAAAGCATCGTTTATCATAGGGAACCATTTATTACTTTATCGAGTCTGCCGCTCCCTACAAGAGTTAAGCCGTGTCTCGCAGCAGGATTCAAATTTCTAAATAGTCCCGTGAATATGTTACAACCCAACTGAATGGGTACGGCATATTCTGAAAAAAACATGGCCCGGAAATAGTGGATATTGACTAGCGTGTTATAGATGAAAACAAAATTAGAGCAAAAAATATTGGGACAAATGGACGAAAGGTATTTGTTGCTTTAAAAAAGTGTGCTAAACTTCAAGAAGGTCACGAAACCTATTTTAATTTTTTTTGTGGCTTTGGTTATTTAATTATTGTTGTAAAGTTACTGTGTATATTTTCCTAACTGTATTTCAATGGACTTCCATTGTCAAATATGAACGTAGAAACAGCTATACATACAAACTGATGATGGTGGAGAAAGACACCGAAACGTATTTATGACATTTTAAATAATAAACAATAAAATTGACTGAAACCCAGGAATTTTTTTGGATTAAATTGTTGTAAAGGTCAACTAATCTCAATAATAAGAACAAATTTCATAAACCCGTTGCACAACTTGACATTCAAAAAGCACTAACAAATTTAATTACTTAACAGCAAAATTGGCAACATGAAATATATTTTATTGGACATCTGAAGAGTCAAGAGGTCACTAACATGAGATATAAACCTGATCCAGAATTCTAATCCACACTGTGAACACGAAATTAAATTATAACGTTTTATAATAGCATATCAACATAGTCAATTGATATCATTCAGTACCTACGCTCTGTTAGATTTAGATCTCCGACATATTTTAAACAGCAAGCTCGTATTTCCTCTTCACAATAACGTGAAGAAACTAAAATTAGGTTTGAACCAAAATACTGTAAATGGTCATCAGGCATTGCCATTTTCCGCAAATGAAAAGTACATTAAAATCAGTGAACATGTTTCACTCTACAGGGTGATTCAAAAGTGGACGTCATTCCTCTGGGGGTGTTGTCTGGGGGTGTTTTGGGAGTACAGGAAAAATAGTAAAAAAAATTAATTCATATCAAAAACTAAGATATTTGCCAAAAACTAGATCAGAATTACGGCAACGATGCTTTTCAAGGTAATCTGCCTAATTAGCATTACGTAAATACCTGTTACTTCTTAATTATTGAAAGTTGTAGTAACCATGGATAAACACAAAATAAAGAAAGAGAAAGCAATAGAAATATTTTGAGGTTGGAATAACTCTGTCTATTTGCCGTCAGTGCTGCCATCCTTTTTGGGGCAGATGAGTGATATACCTAAACTCGCCTCACATGTAAACGAACATCTCCTGTGTAAGGTTATGTATCAATTATTAATATTAATCAAACAAAATACAATTAAGTTGATAAATCACAAGAGGTTGACGAAGTTCTGCCCGTTTAACTCCAGACATGTTTGTTCCCCAATCACTTTATTGTGCACTCTTCGCCGCAGTCTGGGATCACCTTTTGATCAGCTTCTCGTGTTCGGTTAATTAACTGCTGCTCAATTTGTAACCGGTGTTCGGAAGATCAGAGAGTAAAGCGTCCTTGTGTCCTGTGTATCTCTACATACATGGTAGGAATGTGGCCGTTCCTCTGGGGAGTTATAGGGACAATTATCCGGTGCCTGGGAATGTGTCAGTGGTTGTACAATGCTCCAAGCACTCCTGGAAGGATCTGCTGCAATTATCTCCAATACTTGTGCCTCTGTGTCTGGAACCCGAGCACCTCTAGATCGTCCACAATCTGCGTCAATTCCTGGAGCCAATCGTCCAGTGTCTCTAGCCCTTTGCTGGTGTAAGGTCTTACACCTTCTGCTATGTTCGTGTGGCATTTTCCCATAACTAATCACATATCCGCAAATTCGATGTTGGTGTACATTTTGTGAAAGGAGCTTCAAAGTAAGTCACAGATTGACAAATACTTGTTATTATTGACAAAGGCTATCTACCTGTAACTATCTGTTAATGACAAAAAACATCATTGCCGCTTTGACTTTTCATCAAAAAATTGTAGAAGAGGTATTTTTTAATATCAAAAATTTTCGTAATTTGAAGCAAAGATCGTAATTTTTCTTTTCGAATGGTTAAGAATTCCAAAAGGCTACCAAGCAAACATGTGACTATTTTAAAATAATACTTAATAACAAAGTTGAAATTCGATTTTCAACTGTTAATATCTTCTACAAATTTTCGAAAAATTTGTTTTCAATATTTTTGTCGTACTCTCCAAGTTAGCGCCTATAACCCCTTAAAAGGAATGACGCCACTTTTGAATCACCCTGTAGATTCGAACCACTTCCAGGTTATTATGCCTGTAGTAATTATACAACCAAACATGCAAACTTATATTATCATTTTATAATAGTAATAATAGTAATAATAAAGGTAATTTAATATTTTCAAGAACATACAAACACATATTGTCCAAGTATAAACGGGGAGGTCACAAAAGTGTGGACACGCCGACTAAAAAATATATTACATATCGAGAAAATCTAATTTAGAGATTTTTTAGAGTTTTTGTCCCAAAGATTGCCACAAATTTTTTGAGTGATTCATTCTTTATTTATCGAGATTCGAGGATGCAAGTTTCATCATCATCTGATACAACTAATTAAAAAAGTTAATAATAATAATAATTGTTTCTGTATCTCTGCAATTTCTCACATAAATGTGTAAACTGTAATTTTCACCGTATGCATTATTTTTCAGACCTTTCAATCAGTGGTTCGTCAAGCTTCATTTATTTTACTTTATTTTAAATAATTACGAACAATATCATAATGGGAAAGATGATTCAGCAGAAAATCCCCAAAAAATATCGGCCAATGTATTGAATAAAGAATATTGCGGTCAGTATCAGGACATATTTTGTGTTCCTTTAAACTTTTTGCTAAAGATTGAATTAGTGACGGGATTGGTTGACGACTATCGATATATTTTAGGAATTTTATATATTTTGGAATCAATTTTCATAGAATCAAGAGAATGGAAATTGGGTAATTAAACTAATGTTTATAAAGAAAGTGAAGTTAATGTTACCAAGTGAGCAATGTAACCAAACTGTTTAAGGAAGTTGATTGGAAGTTTACATGCTTTTTGTCTGAGGAGTAAAATATTTCGGAATCAAAATCTAAAATTAAAAAGTGGAAATACAAGACCTAATCATAAAAATTGTTTTTTTTTTCGAGCAACCTGCAAAATGCAATAATATGTATTTTAATATTAGTGCAAAATTCATCAATTCGATGTTACTAATTTAATTATCGCCATATATTTAATATAATATAAACAATATGCATTTTTGCAAATGTAAAACTTGAATGTCTTAATAATAAAAAAACTTATTTATAGTTGCAATTTAATTGGACATTTTTCTGAAGCTTTCAGTCGCGCACATATTTAAAGTAATATCTTGGAAAATCAGAAAAACGAATGAGAATATTAACTAAAGAAGAAATATAGTTGCAAACAAATCGTTCAAATGAGAAAATTTTAATTAAGTGGTTTTTCCAGCGAATACTCTCAAAAAATGCAAACAACATCACTACCTATAATATTAGAGAATTCAATTATTAATTGAGACATAAATAACAACGTATCCTTAGATTGATCAAGTCCATAAATTTTTCACTTTGTCACTGATCACTTTGTTAGCTCATCGTTGAACACACGATAAGCTGATAAGTAGCTCCAGTTGAAATTTAAAACAGCTCACTGTCGAATGTCGATCCCAATTTGGCGGTCAGTAAATTTCCTGCTGGGTTTTCCGCATTATTAGTTTTCATCTAGTTGGACAGGCCGGGATTGATAAACGACAACTAACAGTGATTAAGAGAAATTGCAACAGCAGTAAATGCCGAATGGATGTAACCTAATGAACTCGATATGTGTATTCTTTTATCAAATGATATTAGACAATCCTCTAAGGCTTTAGTGATAAGCTGACCGTGTACTATATAACTAAATAAACAACTGCTAGTGTGAAAAAAATAATGTTACTAGCTTGAGAACAGGACCACTTACCAAACTCGCAGAAAATTCATAGTTTACATGTTCCGATGAGTTCTTAATTAGAGTAATATTCCAATAAACAAAAAGAAATGAACAAAAGACACTAAAACCAGAACTATGTCAGCAGCCAAATAAATGTCTGTTGGAATTTATTGAATGCACTTGGAAATGAGACTGTGTGGGCATTGTGCGAGTTTCTTCAAATTCGACGTTACTAAGCGAGAAAAATTCTCATCCTCTGTTGACATCATTTCGGCTAAATTTTGGAGATAGGAACTTAAAATATATGTAAACTGGAACTTGTGTATAACCCAATTCCATTATAATTTCCCAATAGTTTGTTCTATTGAGACCCTACGCATTTAACAAATAATCAGTCGCAGCTTAGCACTGATTGAGATAAGCGATGATACACAATGGGCAACCTCAATTATCGTGCACATGAATAATTACATTATATCAGTATAAGACGTTGGGAAAATTATAATAGATGATGTTTTAATAGGGAAGATTAATAGAATGGTAATTAGGTAAATAATTGAGGGGAGCATTAATATATTATTGAAATATTTTAACGGTGCGGCATTTCGAATGAGTGGGTAGCCTGTGATTCTGCTATAGCCAGCGTAGAGTATGCATAATTAAGGAATTTGGTTGTCGTTTGCCAAATTAAGCAAATTATGAATGAGAAGAATTTAAAGAGCTCTATAGAAATTTACTTTATATGTAGTCTGAACAAATCGAATGTTCATAGAAAATTAAAATGTAGGTGGACTAAAATTGCGCTTAAAGTAGACTCACTAATTGTGACCGTCTAACACTGCACCAGCAAGCAACTGAAGCCACTTCTTACATACCCGAATTATTAAAACAAAAAACCCCAGAACTACCAAATATTCGAAATTCCGGGATGTATAGTATGCAGGGTGTACCTGAATATGTGGGCATGCTCTCGGATTTGTGCAGGGGGCGTTAAAAAAATATAACAAGTTTCTATAAAAAAAAATTCCAGGGACCCCCCTACGGAGATACAGGCCTCTAAAGGAGCCACCTGAGAATCGATTTTTTAAATAATTTTAGAATATTTCATGCAATTTCATTCTTTTTTCATACAATGAACAGTACATCATTCTTCTTAAAAAGGACCCATGAAAACATTTATAGCATTTCGGTTTGTCAGGGATGGACTAGGTGGAACACAATAATAGTTAATTTTTTTAACCCTTTACAATGAAGACTCGAAAATAATGTATTTAGGTAGCTTTAATCTTAAGCTATAAAAAAGACACTCTTGATGCATATCGATAAACAGAACGGCTTTCGAGGAAAAAATTTTTTTTTGAATACGGATTTTAATGCATGCATTGGTTGGCTGAGTTTTTTGTTATTTATTAGTTGGGTTTTTAACGTGCGAAAATAAGGCAAAAATTATTTGTCACTGTCTGTCAGTTAGCGATACAGTTTGCTACTTTTTGCAACTTATTAAAATTTATATTATTCTTAAATTCCATTTTTATTCCGTAATGGACTTGCAGCATGTGATGCCGTAGAAGCCAAAAGGCTTTACGGGGAACGATTTTCAGACCGAGGAGTAGCGGATAGAAAAACTTTTGAAAGAGTGGATCGTCGTTTAAGAGAGACGGGTAATAGAGACGAGAAGATATTTTAAATGCAGTAGAAGCAGATCCTTCAATAAGTGCCCGGTTTCATAGTCCAAAATCTACAGTTTTTAGGATCGTCAAGGAACAGCAATTGCATCCTTATCACCTACAAAAGATTCATGCACTTCCTGGAGACCTTCCACGAAGGATGGAATTTTCAAACTGGCTTTTACGTATGCACAAATAGAATGCAAACTTTATCGGTTCTGTTATGTTTACGGACGAAGCTGGATTTTCTAAGCATGGAGTAATAAACTCCCATAACTTGCATTTATGGGCTGAAGAAAATCCACATGCCTTTATTGTGACTCATCATCAACACCAGTTTCAACCTATTAATGTGTGGGCTGAAATCGTCGGACAACATTTAATAGGACCATACGTATTGCCGAACAGGTTGACTGGGGCACTTTATTTGGATTTTTTCCAAAACAACTTGCCAGAACTTTTAGAAGACTTACCTTTGGCAATACGACAGGCGATGTGGTTCATCCATGATGGGTCACCACCCCATTTCAGCCTGGCAGTTCGAGAAAACTAAAAGAAGGAATCGGAGGACCCGTGGCTTGGCATCCTCGATCCCCAGATTTCAACCCTTTAGATTTTTTTTTGAGATAATTAAAAACTTTAGTGTATGCCAAAGCTGGCGACACTAGGGAAACTTATTCGAAAGCATTAATTTTCATTGCGGCCATGTTAACGTATTGTTGAGAACGCAACAATCTACAATTCTTCGAGCTAGGGAGTGCATAAGATTGGAAGGATCTCATGTTGAACCTACATACAAAATTGTTCAGAAAATCCATATTCAATAAAAATATTTTTATCTGTTTATCGATATGAATCAAGAGTGCATTTTCTTTAGTTTAAGGTTAAAGCTTCCTAAATGCAATATTTTCGTGTCTTCATTGTAAAGACTAAAAAAATTAACTGTTATTGTTCTCCACCTAGTCCATGCCTGGCAAACCAAAATGTTAAAAATGTTCATTGTATGAAAAAATAATTAAATTGCATGAAGTATTCTAAAAGTTATTTTAAAAAAGCTCCTTTAGAGGCCTGTATCTCCGTAGGGGCGTCCTTGGAATTTTTTTTTTTATAGAAACTTGTTATGTTTTTTTAACGCCCCCTGTACAAATCCGACAGCATGCCCACATATTCCGGGACACCCTGTATCCAATATACCTACATAATACAGTTGGAATGCTTCTCCGCATTACCGAATAATCTGGTTTACCGAAAAATCTAATTACCAAAACATTTTTGTAAGTTTTTAAATTCCAAAAAGGTGGACATTTTATGGAAAATTCTGACGGATCGGCAAACGCTTTGCCACTGGGTTATATACTATAGACTTGGATAAATAAAAAACTTAGCAACAAAAACACGGTAATCCAATTAGGCGCCCGTGAGAACAATAAAATTATTGCTGCAGTAATTTTTGGAGAATTTTTGTAAAAAAAAACTAAATCATATCAATTGATGTATACAAAAGAATTGCCAGATTTATCTTCAATTTCGAGGGGCAGGATGGTTAAACCAAAAACATTTTTAAGTCACATTTCGTAATTGAAGATAGTTGAACCATTTTGACAAATTTATCAGTTATTTACAGGTTATCAAGCGTCATTCGCCCAAGATATCAGTCTCTAAAGATATTTTGTAACTTTTACCTCCTATCGAAGCCAACGAAAGAAAACTTTTCGCAATCAAACTTTTTGGAGTCTTTTCATGTTTTGCTTCCTTCCCGAGAAAAACAACATTGTTATTGAACGAAGCTATTGAGCAAAAGATTTGAAAATATTTGCCGAAATATATTATTATACAATAGAAACCGTTTCATCTAAAATGATTTAAAAATCTTCTTTTAGGTTTCATAGTTTTTAAGAAAAAATTACTACTTTGAATCTCCTTTTGCTTTAGGACACGATCTACATTTATAGTCACAGTCGAAAGGAATAAATCTCGTATTTCCGAT
This sequence comes from Dendroctonus valens, assembly GCA_024550625.1. Lineage (NCBI taxonomy): Eukaryota > Metazoa > Arthropoda > Insecta > Coleoptera > Curculionidae > Dendroctonus > Dendroctonus valens. The sequence goes on along the minus strand of JAJTJO010000017.1, from coordinate 212,486 downwards.
CTAGCCCTGATCTACGCCACTGCAAATAGTAATGTTATTATATTAACTCGGATAAGCCTATTTCTATTTCAAGCCAATGTAGAAGGTTTTAATAAAGTGGGTCAAATATATTTTTAGGAAAAATTGATTTAAATAAAATGTTTGATATTTTCTATCTCAAAAACATAACAGTTACTGAGTTAATACACTGTGTTATAATTTTTTTCTATAATGACTTTACATTTAAAAGTTCCCCTTTATTATCAATCTTAAGTTTTACTGGCGTGATGTTATAGTGCTGTTTTTAACAGCATAGTGATTGGTTCATGTAATAATTAAAATTTTAATATATTTAACAAGAAAATATAATAAGTTCAGATTAGTCCACAGATAAAAGTGCCAAAGGTTAATGCTTTAATGGGAATTCGCAATTAAATGGTGCCTGTGGTCGTAGATGGAAGATGTTGGACGTAGATGGAAGATGTTGGACGCATTTATCGTATATTTTCTGCTAAAAAAGTTGGTGAATGTCTGACTTAACAAAATATATCTGCGAAAGAAGGCAGAAAGACCGATCAGATCGATATCATATTTGATAATGACGGTATTACACCACGCACTTTTCCCGGATTTATTGGCCAATAAAGTCGGTCAATTTTGAAGATCGTCTTCTTGGTCGTCTTCTTGGCCATCTTCGGATTTACCCTTGGATATCGTTCTCACAATAAGTTGGTACAATTTCAGTGAAACCAAGGTAAAGTTCAATATTTTAGTTCTGCTGCTTTGTTTAGGTAACGATGTGTAGATCCATCCCCCAAAGAAGCGACTAGTTTTCTTTATTAATTTTCTAATTAATTAATTAATTTTCTTTAATTAGAAAAAAATAATTTCTAAAATTAATTTTTCAATTTTCAAACTTTTAATAAAACTTCTGTTTCAATATGTTCATGTTCTCCAACTGTTATTATTCGGTAAATAGTTGAAATTCTCTTAGCTACGTTATTTTGTACAAAAGTTTTCAATAAACAGCTAAATTCGGAAAAAGGTAAAGTTTTATTAAAAATTCGGACGGATCGACAAATGTGGGCGGCAAAAGCTCACGCGACGCCACTGGATAAGATTTACTGTAGACTTGGATAAATAAAAAGCTTAGCAACAAAAACACGGTAATCCAATTTGGCGCCCATGAGAACAATAAAACTGACTGTAGTAGTTTTTGGAGAATTTTTGTAAAAATTAGTAAACTATAATAATTTAACCAAAATTTAAAATATAATTTACAGGTCATATTTATTTTCCTAACCGAAACAGTTTATTTGAATATGCAAATATCAACATCCTCAATTTCGCCATGATCACACTTCACTAGAGCTACTCCTGTTATAATCCAAAGAATTTTCTTCATACTGGGGCTCATGAAACGCACACCCCGTATAATGCCGTCTGGACGACGGCAGATTTTCCAAGAAAATATCGGGAAAATCAGACATGACAAAGGTCATTGAACCGAAAGAAAGACACCCTCATCCCCATTGTCGGTGGGGAATCAATTTAGCCGGCCGGCATCTTGCGAGTCATCGAGCGAAACAACCACCTGTATAGCAGAAGAGGGCAAAGGACAAGGGCGAAACTCACCTGCGAAACATTTTGCCGCCCTCAACCCTGAAGAGGTAAATCCTTGTCATGCGCACTCACCCTCACTCACCATTCCGATTACGATACGCACGTGATATCGCACTCACGCGCCAACCGATCACAGATTCCTCGACAGAGCGCGAAACAGAACTGGTGCGGATTCCAATAGCGCGCCCCAGACGGCACTCGGAAGTCTTCGGTAACAAAAGAGCCTCCTTCGGGAGGGGATTTCTTTTTTTCTTAACACCTAATTTCGATTTTTTTTCCAATTTCCGATCCTGCTGACACTACTCAATCACCTGCCTGCAACGCTGCCAATCGACAGACTCGATCGCTAACCTGCTCGATGCGCAATACCGCTATTGGAATCGATCAGCTGCTCTTAATCCAAATGAGCAAAAAACTCGTTTTTCTGCAAGCAAAAGCCCTGAATAGGGTGGATAATTTTAGTGTTTTAGCTGTAGAATTTTTCTTAGTTCTCGGCTTGGTAGTCACAACGTTAGAGAGATAAGGGTAAGGAGTGCACATTCGGGGAAACGTTGCCCATATTGAACCAAATCCATTGCGTTGGATATAAAGTATGTATTTGACATTTAGGAACACTAAGACCCGCATAACTAGTTTCTAACATAAGTCTGCATATTTTAAATCAAGAAAAGAAAGAAGAAAATGTAGCAGAAGGTTCAAACTGCAATCACTGGTATCTTAACCCTTCGTTAGTGTTGTGGAGAAAAGTTACTTATTGAGTGTTGAGGGGTATTCCATACACCAAAACAAAAACTACACAGAATCCAAAAAAATTTAACACTTTCAAGTTTTCAAAAATATGTCTCTAATGAAACTTTATTAACAAGAAATTGTATTTTTTTATACCATCAACATTTTACCTTAAATTAGTCATTGGCCCATATTGTCTGTTAACATTTTAAACCAAGCAATGTAACATTTCTAACTGCTAATGAACCTATAAAAACTGGTTGGAAAACAAACTAAAAAATTAATGAAACCCGTTTGGTAAAAGGCAAAAAAATTACTGTCTCTCAAAAGCTGTACAATTTTCGCAAGTAAAAATAACATGGTCCAGGCAAAGTGACACGCTACATTTCATGCAACCTATAAAATGTTTTTCTGTCCTTGTTTCTTGGCTCAAACAGAAACATCGTGTGCTAATTTTACGTCGTTTGGATCAAGATGCTTGAGACTCTGCTGGTTCTTTTTTATGTTACTCCCTCCGAAATTGGAGGTTCAGCCTCCTTTCGTCTAAAACTCAGATACCAGCTGCATACTGAGCTATTTCAAAAACAAATGTCTTTTTAAGGCTAACTGTTTTGTAATAGTCTTATACCCAACTTGAGCGTTTACTCCTGCAGGATTTAGAATCGAAAAGGAGATAGTGAAGGGCCGGCGCCGGCTATTCCTTGCCACACTAAAATTAGAGGATAATTCATCTAACATATCGACACCGCCCTTTGTTAAATTTTAAAATTCTATTACTTCCGGCAGTCTCTTTTCGTCGGTGAGTCTACTATCATCGTGATGTAATATGTTATAGTTGTGGTGCCGCGTCTATAAAACATTCCGTATCCGAATGTGAACCGAAGTCATCCCATGGTTTCCTTAACGACTGCTGTTCTTTATCATCCGACATTGTGTGAAATATTTCTAAAATTTTAAGAATAAAAAATAATAACAACAGTCAAATTCTGTTACTTATAGGAAATAATCAATTACACAAAAAGTTACACCACTAGTGTTCTGGGCTCCTCAACCCACTTTGAGGAGCTCTAACACCCAACTAAATACGAAGAAACAGACAACAATGTGAGGGATCTCCGCTCAGATGTATCAGCTTCAGCTATGAGTAATGGTGCTGGTGTATGTCATACTCCACAACACTAAGGAAGTGTTAAATGGAACCTATAACATATAACATATTTCATAATAATAAGGAATATTATTTAATTAAATACATAATAAGATGACTATACGACATTTACTGGTAATAATACTAACAGCAAAATAAGTTTTTGATATTTAAACTAAACCTTTATTCTTACAGAAAAACATTATACATGAAAAAACTCCTCATTGCATGAACTACAGAAAAACAATTTCTTGTGCCGACACCGACAAAATTGCGGTGATACCATGCTTTACGACGTATGCATTGAATCGCGCTACTGTATTCTTCTGTTCCACATTCTGCACAAAATCGGTTCTCCAAAGGCTCTTTGATTCCACCCATGTGCTTCGTTCGTTAAGAAGTTCATTCTTATACGGGCTGATTTACCCGTGCTGATACGGAACGATTTACCCGTGCCGATGTCTGGTTTAGCTGCTGCAGGTGTGGGGATGCACATCATCACTACGACCATCATTATCAAATTCAGAGGATTTATTTGTCTGAATAGGTTCAGGTCCAATTATTTCCAATAAATGAAAATATTGTAGAACATTCTCTTTGCTAATTTTTTAAATTCTATTAATTGATGTAGACTTGATTATATTAAAGAGATAGTGTTGATTGTGTTAAGAGATGTAGAGGTTGACGCAGGGTTAAACGTGGATGGTTCTTCATGAAACTGTAGTACTATTTCTTGCCTGCAATTTCTTTCCTCCTTATTGAATTGATAAGGAATCTCATTTTTTTGGCCAAACCAAGAGGAAGTTTATGGATATCAGATATTGCCAATCCAAAAGCAGTCGGCAAGCACAGCTATGCCTTCAGAAAGTAGTTTATCGATTTCTTCATCAAATATAGGATTTTTTCCAAATTATTTCTTTGAACCATGTGCCATTTTAATTGTATTTCTTATATGACGAAGTAACGTTGATTTGGAAATATTATAATCTCGACTGCACTGATTTTCTCTCTCTTTTCATCAATGCAGTTAAATATTTCTTCATCATCCACCGTCGACCAATTTCCATAATTTTCACGTTTCGTCATCTACAATAAATAGTAAATAATATTCCATATGATTATCAGTCGAGTACTGTTGTACTGTGTTGTCTAAAATACGTTGCAATACTTGTGTAGTTGCCTAAATTGAATCCTAGTTCAAATCGATATACTACGTGAGATTAAAGATAAGCAAACGATATAAAATTGAAAACATAACTCTGAAACTATAAAATGAATGACTTATTGTTTTCTATCCTTTGGAAAAAGGCCTCTCTCATATTTTTCCACTTTTCCCTGTTCTGTGCCACTTGCTTACAGTTAAGTCTGGCTGTTCTTTTGATGTCATCCTACCATCTTTCTTGTGGTCTGCCGGTGCTTCTTTACGCCCCCCGAGGTCTCCAGCTTGTTGTTGTTCCGCTCCAATTGGTTGTATTTCGGGCAACATGTCCGGCTCAGTTCCATTTAAGACCACTTATTCGCCTCGCTATATCTTGGACCTTGGTTCTATTTCTTATCCACTCATTGGTTTCCAGCATTTTCCGTTCTATTAATCTTTGGTGTACCTTTAATTTATTTAGGATTTTCTTTGTTAGAATCCATGTTTCACATCCGTAGGTTGTTACTGGGATCAAGCATTCCATGTACACCTTGGTTTTTAGGTTGAGGGGTAGCTTGGAGTTGAAGACGTGTCGCATCTTCCCGTAGGCCGCCCATCCTACATGTAATCTATTGTTAATTTCAAGTTCTTGATTAGTTTTTCCCAATGTTATTTCTTGACCTAGGTAGACATAAGAGTTTACTTTCTCTACTTCTTGTCCGAGCACATTTATACTCTCCACGTTTGTCCGTTGGATTTGTCATGAATTTGGTTTTGGAAATGTTCCTTTCTAGGCCTACTTTTCTTGCTTCTTGTTGTGGTTCTATAAGCATGTCGTCTAATTCTTCACTATTTGGGGCAAAAATGGCAATGTCATCAGTAAATCTAAGGTTACTGAGTTTTTCTCCCGATATATTAATTCTTCTGTCGCCCCAATATAGGCTTTTGAAAACATCCTCTAGCACTAGTGAAAAAAATTTGGGTGACAAAGTGTCTCCTTGTCTAACGCCTCTTTTAAGCAGGATTTCGTCGGTGTCTTCATGCAGCCTTACTATCATATTTGAGCGGTCATTTAGTGTCTGTAGAGTTGTGTATACTTTCCTGACTGTATTTTAGATTGTCTGTATAATGTTAATATATTGTTGGTCAATTCTTACATTTCTCATTGACCTAATAATTGCCCAAAATTCAACGGGGTCGAAGGCCTTTCTAAAGTCTATGAAGGCGACCCTTCTTGAGCTGTTATATTCTGTTGCTTTTTCGTCCGGTATCCTTACGGTGTGGAGATGTTCTATTGTACTCATGCCTTTTCTGAAGCCCGCCTGCTCATAGGGTTGATATGTGTCAAGTTTGTATTCAAGGCGGTTTGTTATTATTCTCATACATAACTTGTAGATCTGTGATAACAGGCTGATTGGTCCATAGTTTTCTAGGTTGCTTGGATCGCCTTTCTTATATATCAGTATGACTATCGCAGTGTTCCAATCCTGTGGTACTGTTCCCTGGATTAGGCATCCGTTTCCGTTTTTTAATTGATTTCAAGCTCTCCCAATTTCTTCTTCTTCAATATCTGGTAGATTCTCGGAGCCAACATTACATATCCTGTTTTTCTGGTCATTATTTGCTCTTCCGGCATCCTCATTGACTATTTTGGACTCGTACAAAGCTATGTAGAACGCTTCTGTTGCCCTGAGTATTTCTCTTCGATCCACTGTTATGTTATCCTGTCCGTCTCCCAGCTTGATCATTTCTTTTTTATGTGTGTTTTCTTTTTGAAAGATGTTCAAGCCTCTGTTTTGCTGTATCAATTCTTCTATTCAATTCTCTTATCCCGCTTGGCCATTTTTCTTATTGCTTTGTGTAGTTCGGCATACTCTATTGTACTTCTTTTGTTGTCTTTAATAAGCTCTTTCCTTTCTTCCAGTAGCTGTTTGGTTTGTGTTGTGAGCTTTTCTATTCTAGTTTTGATGTTACTAAACTTGCGGTTTTTTCTTTCAATGTTTTTATCATTCTACTGTTTGCTTCGTCCAAGCTCTAGTGTGATGATGTTGTTTCGTGTGTGGTGGTTAACGTTTTAAATTTATATTTTAATTTCGTCTTTAATTATTATACTTTAGTGCAAAAATGTTGGTATTAAGTATCATAAAAATTGCTTGAAATTCCCACCACCACAATCGATACATTTATTACAGCATCGCATCACTGCATCATTAACGCGATGAAATAAGTTACGTGTGGTTTGGATAATTTCGGCTGCTACCAAAATTCTGGCTAGCAAATCTTCCTCTGAATGGATTCGGTCATCTAGTTGAAACTGCCGGCAGTTAACGCCACGGCTGACAGTATCAAACTTAAAGGTCGAAGCAAAAGGGGTTTTTGACTTCCCCCTTCAGAGACCTTTTTTCCTTAATGAATGCCCCTCGAATAAAACCAAAACCGCCAATTCAAGACTATCTCCTGACGATTGTCGTGCATATGGCTAGCTCGGGAATGTCCATGTTAGGGCACTGCTCAGGTAATGGACGACTTAGCGCGCCTATTTAGATCATGGGCAAAGAGCAACCTGCCGAACATCTGGCCAGACATGGGAGTTGACTTATGTTTTTTTTTAACTTTATTTGTGAATTTAGTAATTTGAATGTTTAATAAATTTTATCTATCTTTCTATCTTCCTCTGAAAGCACTGGTGTTTCATAGACTACAGCTTTCATATGCCCCCAAAGGAAAAAGTCCAGTGGTGTGATGCCGGGCGACCGCGCCGGCCACGGAACTGGTCCAACTCGACTAATCCAATCGATCACCAAAACGTTACTTGAGGTATTCTCAAACGGGCCTTGAGAAATTACCGGTGGTTCCGTCATTTTGGACGTACGTCCTATGTCTATTGGAACATCTTCTAATAAACGTTCCAACTCATTATACACTTACATTGAGAAATTCGGGGTTTCTGCTTGACGGTCAAGAAACTATTGACAAAATGTTTCCCGATTTGGGTAATTGTCTGAGTTTAAAACTTGTATCCTGTGGATGTGGTATGGATGGGAAGACAGGAACCAGTGGAAGCAGATGGAGGAGGCATATGTCCAGCAGTGGACGGAGACAGACTAGAAAGGAAAGGAAAGGAGTATGAAGTGTTTTAAAAATGAGCAGGTATTGTTCTGATGAAGCAGACCTACTGCTTGGTAATGGCAACATATAGCAGCGTTTCAATCTAATTGTCCTTATACAACGGTTTTAAAAATGATTCAAGAATAATGTTGAAAACATAGTTGCAATAAATTATTGAAACCAACGTACTGAAAGTTAAAATCTAAATATTTATGTAATGCAATTTTACAATTAATAATCGTTCACACGGAAGTATAATGCTCCAAATAACATTAGTAAAAGGCATTGACTAATGAAATAACTTGTCTTTGAAGACATATAAACATCGGTTAAGCTTCCTGGAAAATATAGGCTATGAAGTTCATTTGATCAGAGGTAAATTTCAAACAATTTGCACAGATGTGACTTTAACAAGCTTGCTCGCTTTAAGTCAGCCAATATATTTAAATTATCCGTCCGTCTAAGCAAATGTCAGAGTCAGTTTGCTAACAAGTCGCACCGGGAAAAGATGTATTGTTCTTGTTTTCTGACGTTTCAGATTTATTTGCCTTTCCGCAAGCACTAATTTTCAAAGCCCATTGTCGACGAGTCGCTCTATAATTAGACCAACATAAATTTAATAAGTCAGGCAGCGCGTTCTCTAAAATAGAGCGGATCAACATTAAACGGCATTCTTATCAAATTGACTTGTTTTCGTATAAATATGAAACGCACGTTCCTACAGGTGGTTTAATATATCCAACAGAAATACGCCGCTGTTCTTGTCAACACATTTTAATAAAACTGTAGCCATTGGAATGCAACATGCGGAAACTATGCAGATAAAGCAATAACTTGAGAATGCTGGGTAAATATTCATACGTACACTTGTAGTCAATGTAATTTGATATTAAACTGGCATACCGAAATATTTAAGTAATTTGCATATTATTTTTAGTGCGCAATGTATATTTTCATCTGCTGCCTTCTTAGCTTCGGGAATGAAATGATTCCATGCCCTGGTGCGATTCAAAGTGTGATTAACTGATATGAACTTTGCATCTAATGATATCTTGGAACTAATCAGTCTAACATATTTAACGCAACAAGAGAGGAGAAATAACAATGGTCATTAGGAAACTTCAGTACCACACTGTCTGGGGGTCAAAGGAGACAATATTGGAGTATACGGTCTTCGCATCAGAAACGACAGAGGAGATAGACTTGTACAATTCTGAACAGAGAAAAACTTTAGTAGTCAACACCTTCTGTAACTAACCTCCCAGAACTCTTTATGCTTGCAAATCATCTAGGTCTGCAGGTGATTTCCAGCGAGAAGAATGTCAGGAATATAATTAATTATTCTGTTTGATGTTCGTAAAAATGTACCCTGGAGCAGACGTCTATAGCGCCCACAATTCTGTATAAATTATCTTCAGACTCAAAAGACTCGGAAAGGTCGAAACAGAAACTAAAACAATAAAAATGGACATCGGACAACTGAAAATCCGCATCAGAAAAAAATCTAAAGATCGAGAAAGAATTAACAACGATAATACAACCAATACAGAATGCAGACGTTGAAGAAACATGGAATTTTAATGGTTGTATATGACCTTGAACATGCATTTGAGTTGTCTTAAATGCCGCAGAAATACTAGGGTATTCGGTTTTAACATATCAATCGATATTGATCTTAATGTTCCTATAGCCAAAACAATAGTGACAACAATCATTGAATGCAGGGCATTTACAAGTATCCATGCAAAAAGTTAACTTAAACAACACATTCAAGAAATCAAAAAGCCATATTACGGTTCTGCCTAGTACGACTACTCATGTATAATCAAAAAACAAAAGTAAATAAATCCGGAATGAAGCGATTAAATGAATATCTAACATTTTGATAACACGCTTTTGAACTTACACATTTTGTCTTAAGAAAATATACTTAACAGATTATATAAGCCCGCTCGCTTGCTTTCTAATGTGACATCCCTGAAAGATGTTTATTTATCGTGAAGGCCCTTTTTCGAACGTCGAGGCAGTAAATCTTGAGCACCCCAATTTTTAGTGAAATTGTGGCCGAAAAAGCGAACAATGGGTTACATCAATCACACTTTATGTTTTGGTTTGTTGATACGTGATGAGTAGTGACGAAGGTCTTAACTAAACTTAATTTCAATTGATAAAATATTGGTTTAGGTGATTTCAACAAAAGAATTTAAAAAATACTAAATTTCCTTCCTACGGAGTTTATATAGTATTATCTTGATGATGTATGATGAATATGATCAATGGAGAATAATAATCATGAACATATTTTAAGAAACTGCTCTAGTAGTATTAATAATATTCTTCTATTAAATATTACTCCAACGTATTCCTGGGTTTTCAGTCAATTTTATTGTCACTAATTATGGTGTTATGTGATGAGCCCTGCGTTTCGTCCCGGGTCTACCTATTGGACTCGTCAGTAAGGCTTAGTCACATAACATCATAATTAGTGACAATAAAATTGACTGAAAACCCAGGAATACATTGGAATGAATTAAAGTACAGTCAGGAAAAAGAATATACAAAACGAAGATAGATGCTTGGGAAAAAAAGCAGAATGGAACGAGTGGCAGCATAGGCAACACGGGTTGCCAACATCTCACCGCAGAAGATCTACACCGGCTCGGTTCATTTACGTCCGAACGCGTATAACCGATGTCCGGCGTATAAGGCAGGGTCTACCTAAGCCTTGCTGACGAGTCCAATAGGTAGACCCGGGACGAAACGCAGGGCTCATCACATAACAGCATAATTAGTGACAATAAAATTGACTGAAAACCCAGGAATACATTGGAATGAATTAAAGTACAGTCAGGAAAAAGAATATACAAAACGAAGATTAAATATTATATGTGAACAATATTCAGGTGAATTTTTAAATTATTGGTGGTGATTCTAAATTGACGTGATTCTTTCGAAGGGTACCACGGGCTTACTTGAAGAATGGGGAAAAATATGTTACTGTGTATATTTTTCTGACTGTATTTCAATTTAATCCAAAAAAATTCCTGGGTTCCAGTCAATTTTATTGTTTATTATTTAAAATGTCACAAATACGTTCTGTATTTTTAACGTAATGTGAAGGTAGAAACAGCCATACACACAAACTGATGATGGTGGATAAAGGAACCGAAACGTATTTGTGACATTTTAATAATAAACAATGAAATTGACTGGAACCCAGGAATTTTTTTTGGAAAAATTTGTTTACATTTGGCAACCACGCTCTTATGGTGACAACGAATTCCACTGTGGCAACACCCGTCAGTTTACCAGAAGAGTGACACATTTGTGGGCGCTACTTGAAATTTACTTTTGAGGATGTCAGCCAATCGTGCTTGTGAAACGTTTGGAACACCTATTCGTGTTTGTTTTAGCATCCATTAGCTTCATTCCTCTGGGGGTGTTTTGGGAGCACAGGAAAAATAGTAAAAAAATTAAATCCTATTAAAAACTGATTTTTGCAAAACTATATCAAGACGGCAACAATGTTTTTTAAGATAATCTGCCTTATTATACGTATTTACGTACGATATTACGTAAATTTCCGCTACTTCTTAAAGCAATTAATAAATAATTTCGAGTGGCGATGGTTGAGTGAAATCTTACAATTTCTTTCATCAGTTTCCTGGAGATTTCATAGAGATCAGTTTCACGGCTTTTTTCTAATTCGAATTTTAATTTACCAGGATCGTTTTCGGACAACGCCCAGTGGATGATCGCAAAGCTGGATGGATTCTAACAAAATGATGCCTTCCAAGCCCCACCTGAAGACTAATGCGCTTAGGATCGGTTAATCTTAAGTTAGCAAATATAGTAAAGAGCAGAAAGCATGTGAATCAATTGTTGAAAATAAAAAATTATAAATGGCACACGTTTTTTCTTTGTTCCATGATTTCCTTTGTCGATTAGTGGGACACTATTCTCGAAACCTTGCTGACAAAACTGCACACTTTCAAGAAACTAGCGAAATAACCTATTTTGCGAAAAATCCGGTTTGCATCAGGAGAGCAGAATATTCAAGGAGCTAGCGAGCAGATATCAAGAGCAGGAGTTTAGCGTTCCATTATTTTTTGTGTGGATCTAGTAGCTCTCTATTAGTAAGATTTGAATGGCAAAACGAAATTTTTATGTGTATCAGGGCAGCAGCAAGTTTAAGGGGGTAGCGAGGAGATATCAGGAGCAGGAGTTTAGCGTTCCGTTATTTTTTGTATGGATCTAGTAGCTCTCTATTAATAAGATTTGAATGGCAAACCGAAATTTTTATTTGTATCAGGGCAGCAGCATCTTTAAGGAGGTAGCAAGCAGGTATCAGGAGAAGAAGTTTAGCGTTACGTTATTTTTTATGTGGATCTAGTAGCTCTCTATTAGCAAAATTTGAACGGCAAAACGAAACTTTTCTTTGTAACAGGGCAACAGCATGTGTAAGGAGGTAGCGAGCAGATATCAGGAGCAGGAGTTTAACGGCACGTTACTTTTTACGTGGGTCTATTAGCTCTCTATTAGTAAAATTTGAACGGCAAAACGAAATTTTTATTTGTATTAGGGCAGCAGCAAGTTTAAGGAGGGTAGCGAGGAGATATCGGGAGCAGGAGTTTAGCGTTCCGTTATTTTTTGTGTGGGTCTAGTAGCTCTCTATTAGTAAGATTTGAATGGCAAAACGCACTTTCTATATGTAACGTAAGTTAAATTTAAATCTCTAAACAATAGATTCTAGTCTTTTCCAAAAATGATTGTCCTGATTCATCACCTGTGAACCTATTGTTTTTACTATACTTTTTAATATGTGTGTAATTTCTATTTTAGTATGTGAATTTTGATAGAGCTCTTTTTTTTTAATTAATGATGACGGTGAATGTGTATTTTTGAAAAACTGATGATGGTGGAGAAAGACAACGAAATGTATTTTTTAACGTTTAGTAACATTTTAAGTAATAAACAATAAAATTGATTGGAACCCAGGAATTTCTTTTGGATTAAATATCAATAAACAATAAAAATAGAATTATTCGGGTGGATTCCAAATCCCTACCACGAATTGTAGAAAAAAAGAATTTGTTTTAAACTTTTTAATTTGAAAAAACAGCTCGAAATCTATATGGTTTGGCCAGAATCACACGCAACGTTTTAACGCGCTATCCTCCAATAATGCAATAAGCAGAATTATATGCAATTATTCGGACGGACCATAGCCCCTGAAAATCCCCTATCTCGAATTGTAAAAAAAGAATTTCTTTAAATTTTTAATTTTGAAAAATAGTGCGAAATCTAAATGGTTTGGCCAGAATCACACACAACGTTTTAACGTGCTATTCGTCAATGGCATTGTACTACCTGAAAAGAAAGAAAAAAATCTGTAGTATTACATAAACCTTACTCTAAAACCCAGTTATTTGATTGGAAAGAAAAGGATATAGAGAACTGAATAAAACTTCAATTGTTTCTCGAAAAACTGAACCCAGTTCAAGCTAAGGGTTGATAGATTTATAATCCTTCTTACCTGCTTTCTGAACTGGAGTTTCAACCTCCATTGTCTATCGAATAATCCTCAAAAAGCACACACTACACTTGAACACATAATAAATGTCCAGACGAAGTTGACAATATTTCTTTCAAAATTTCCTGGGTTTCAGTCAATTTTATTGTTTACTATTTAAAATGTTACAAATACGTTTCGGTGTCTTTCTCCACCATCATCAGTTTGTGTATATAGTTGCTACCAACTTCACATTTGACTGGTCACTTTTTAAAATTGAAAACTGAACTGAAAAACTTTTTAAAGTTGAAAATATTACATATCGGTTTACATTCAGCAGTTAACAAGCAAGATGATCGGCTGCATTTGCCTAAATCGCACTAAATTGGTACATTTATCCCGTTTATGAACAAAGAACCGACGACCGTCTTCGTCCGTTCCCCACAATAAACTGGACTAAATGTTCAGCTTTTCAAAAAAAGTTCGTACAGAACTTACATAATCATATAATCGTTTGCTTGGTGGCCCTTCGGATGACTCATTGCCTTTTCCTTTGTTGCTCGATTTCAATTTGTTTATTTCTTACATTTTTGAAGAAAAAATTTCCAAAGACAAATTTAGCGTTTCAACGTAACGAAAGTCAACAACAACTAAACGGAAAACGCTCCAAACGCCGATCTTTCACTAATTTAATTTGAAATTTAGAGCCATTTATGTTTGTCTGCATTTCATTCAACTGCAGTGATTAGTGCACAACGCCAAAACTAAAATTTTTTTTATTGACGATTTTCTAGAAATTTCCAGTTCGCGATCGAACCGGTTTGGATATTTGTCGTAACAAAGCAGCTTTTTCAGCCAAAGATAAACAAACATAGCCGTTCATGCGGCCACTTTTGTATGCTAAATTAAAGACTCGCTGGCAATCAATATTTTGCTCAATTTTCATGAAATTTGAAAATATTTTTAACTTGATCTGTTGTGAGAGGCTGCACAATTAATTTTTACTTGGTTGCTGCGCATAAGTTTTAGTGAATACTCGTCCTTGGCTATGCTGTCTAGAAGAGCCGTGAGTAGGCGAATGTCTTCTACTCCCCTCACAAAAATAAGTGGAGACTTAATTGCCGATAATTAAAAGACAGATTCAGTAGGAGTTTTATCCGAATCATTTGTTTTATTCTTGATTTCGTCAGTAGCAGCTGAGGAATTTTGTTCAAGGACAGAGAAAGAGTTACTGCTTTCTACTAGGTTATTCAACCAGTAATCTTCTATCAATGTTTGCTTCTTCTCAGTAGCTTGTGTTTCCCCAGAACTGCTTCCGTTGTTTTTGTTGCTCACTTTGTTCCATTCTTCATATTGTTTGCTATTACCAACGGTTAGTGAGAGCATATTAGATCACAAGGTGTCGCTGCATAAGTAAGGCAACAAATTTTCCTTGCGTCCTGTTGAGTCCAAGAAGTACTTGTTTAAATTGAACAAATAGAAACCAAGGCAATGTTTGATTTCGAAGTTGTGTCGAGACTCTCGGGCGTAACGCTAGTTTGAAGAACAAACCGCACAACTAGATGATCACTAAATGTGACAACTAGATGGGTTTCGCGCTTTTTCAAAATATAATTTATTTCTGCTTTAAAGAAAAATTTGATAATTAAAACTGCTACTATGTCGAAACCGTACTGATACTCCAAATGTCTCTCCAAATTGTAATCAAACTCTTGCACATACGGGACGATTATTTATGAGCCTTTCACATGTTGATGACAAGAAAATGTAGTTTTTATAAAACGCTTTCCAAACATTTTTGATTCTGCTTGTCGGATTCTACTCAACAAAATATGTGAAACGTATTTATCTCGTTCACCTCCAGAATGTTTTTTCTTTCTTTCAAAATCTTCAATCATTCAATACCAAAACATGTCTGTTTACAGTCAGCACATTCTAGCTCAGTTAACCACAATACATCAACGGCAGAGCTCCATATCAGTCCTAGAGAAAATGCATTATAATCTCAAATGTAATCCTGCATTACAACTGATAGTACCCCACTGACATAATATTGATTATAACATGAAGAGAAATCCCTTTTGTTAATGGGAATTGAAGCTGATATAAGTTACAATTACATCGTCACATGTCCAATCAGGCGGAATGCAGATTAGCCGAGGGAACAATTATTCGCGCGAAATATCTATAACCTTAGAAGTCTCATTAGGATGTCACAATTTTTTCAATTTCGAAATATTTTGTGGATTCAGCTGCTGTTAGATAGTTTTCTGTTATACTTAGGATTCAATTATGCGATCCAATAAAGCGGTGGTCTGCATCAATTGTATTAATTTGTGAGACGTAGTAAAATGAACAGAAAGTTAGTGGAAGTAAAAACGACGCAAGAACCTAATATCTTGAGCTTAAAATAATATAAACCCGGAAAAGTTTTCATCTGATACTTTCACCGGCTGTGAAAGCATTCAAAGTCTCATATTCCTTTGTATGGATGTTTTAAAACTTTTCTCAATGCTGTAACTTATCTATTTGCTGCAATTAGCATATAACAATAATCGGTATAATTAAAGTTACAATTTGGAGCATTTTAAAGAAGAAAATACTTTATACGACTTAGTTTAGTAGTTAGAACTAGAATGTAATTTTACGGTCGGACATTTAGGGCTTCCTGTAACAACAAAATGTAACCAAGTTGCTTCTAGAAGTGCAACCAGTTTCACTAAGCTAAATGTTATGCATGCATAAAGGAAATCGATCACATTTTTCTCGAGCAGGGTCTATTAAGACGGAGTTTTTCCAAACCGTTGATTTGGTCGTGCAAGCAAGTTTGCGTGGCCGTCCAGAATCCCAAACTTTATGCCTTTCGATTTTCGTATTTGTTGTTGTATGAATGATGCAGATTGCAAGGAATCAATTGCTTGCATTCTGGCAAATCACGTCAAGAGAAATTCCTGATAATGAAGTCAACATGATTTTGAAATCATGTGAAAGATAACCAATACACCAATTAATAATTAACACCAATACACATTGGTGTTAAAAGTTTACACTTTAGCTAATAATAAGTTCGTTAACACATTTTGTAACTGACGCTCTCTATACCAACGCGGAACGTGGCATAATTTGACACCCAAAGAGATCTGTTTTAATTTAAACTTTTTAAATCTTGGCGTTCCTGGTCTCTCTTAACTAAGGAGCCTCCGGAGGGACACAATGTTTCCAATCTTTACGTTAGACAAACATAAAAATTTAAACAGTTTGTCTGTTACCGGGATACTGTGCAGCGGTTTTTGTGAGCTTTACGAAATTGATATTTTTTGATCGAACTGCTTCTTTTGGTCCGTCTGTGCGGTAAATATTAGGGAAAACCCCTCGATATTGATGAAAATAGAATGCGGTTCAATGGAGCTAAACGAATCCAGCAGTTTGGTTAAAGGTTTCATTCCACTTTCATCAATTTCATGTGGTTTTGCCTAGGCATTTGTCCAAAGTACGATCGAAAAGCAGTGCAGATCGGATAAAAAAATAATTTTGTGAGCACCACAATGAGACCAAATTGCAAATACGTGCCACTTTAAAAATAATAATAATAATCCGGAAATTCAATATTTTCCTTATTTTTACTTATTAAATTCACGGTAGAAATGCAAGGGTGAAAAACCTCGCAACGTATGTAAAAATGAGGAAACAATAACAATCGAAGCCGCGGACAAAGAATTGAGAAAATACGTTAAGATGGAGATAATTTGCAAAGACGTGTATGTGCCTCTATACATGATTTTTATGAATTTAAGTTTCAATGTTTTTTTCAACAGTTTGTTTCACCAGTTTGTGTGTGGATTTAAGTTTCAACAGTAAGTTATTGACCAGAACATATTTTAACTAACGAATAAAAAATCTTAAGTACGGTAGAAAAATGCGGATAACAGTAATAACAAACAGTTCATTTACGTCCGAACGCGTATAACCGATGTCTGGCGTATAAGGCAGGGTCTACCTAAGCCTTACTGACGAGTCCAATAGGTAGACCCGGGACGAAACGCAGGGCTCATCACATAACACCATAATTAGTGACAATAAAATTGACTGAAAACCCAGGAATACATTGGAATGAAGTAATAACAAATACATATCAAATGTTCTAATTCATTATACTGTATTTCTAATCATAAACGAGCTAGCTAGTTCATCAACGTCCGATTAAACTCAAGAACGGTACGGATCTACAACAAAAGAAAATTCCAATTCCAAGTAAAAATATAGTATATTTTAAATAAATTATAAAAGTGACAATGCAACTGAATTATGAGGCAATACTATACGATATCTGGAGGTGCTAAATCAAAGATCAACTGGGTAGCTTTGTCACAAGAAAACTGTGAAGTTTTATTAGTTTCAGTTAGTCGAAGATTTGAAAGAAGAAAATTTGAAGAAAAAAGTCCAAGTGATCCAAAACATTTGGAAACTGCAGCTAATGGTCCAGTTGAGAAGTAGGTATTCAAACGATGGTAGTTAAAATATAAAATGAAATTATGCAGACTTTTGTAATAAAAAAAAACGTTTCACGGTTCAATTCAGACCCTTATAGATAACTTTATATTAAAATTTCAATAAAATATTAACAACACTTAATTATAATCAGCAGAGTTTAAGGATTCACGGACGAGAAGTAGAAGAAGAAAGGCTTAAACCCTTTAATCCCTTTTCGCTAAAAACTAACAAAAAGTCTTCCACTTGAGACACATAATATTTAACGAAGTCTATATTGACATTTTGATAAACTCAAATCAAGCATTAGAAGTAATATTTTCAGTTTCAGTTCAGAAATCTCTATTTATTTCTGGTGTATTTTTGAGGTCAATGCAGCTTCTTGACACAATGCAGCTTCTTGAAAAATGGTCCTAAAATCCTCAAGCAACAAAAGTTTGTCATATGGAATGTTCCTTAAGCATAGGTGTAACTTTCAGCCGATACATTTTACGCTTGCTGTTCCTATTTTGAGCCTACAACCCACATCTTTAACAGTCTTCTTAAGATTAATAAGTATCATTAATATTCATCCAACTCGCGTCTCGAATGTGTTAAACTCTGTACATATTTATATATATCTCGATCGTAGTTTTAGGGTGACTTGGCTCTTTGCGGGAATCTATACATATGTATCGAATGCTTAATTATCCTGATAAAAAAAAACTATTAGAAAACTATTAGAAACGTGATATGCTTATTCGTAATTCTAATGTGTGCGGGTAGTGTCATACATTTTATAGAAAGTATATTTTTTTCTATAGTAAGGACCACTTAATAGATGCCATGCTGGCGAAGTGAACAGATTGCACTAACTGAAAATCATTTTCAGTCAGTTAGTGCAACTTTCATAAAATATAATGTTTAATGGGGATAAAAGGCAAAGACTTCTAACTAAAATAATGATCTCAAAAAGTTCAATGTAAGCAGAGGGCTTTTAAACTGAAATTCGAAGAGGAATGAACCAACCGGAAACATTAGAGTTTACTCACGTAAAAAGACAAACGCTAATGTACTAATTCAATGTTGTGCTACTATAATATAATATAATATATATACATACATTGCCGTCGGGAATAGCAGAAATAAATGTAAGTTAAAATAGACTTTTATAATATCTTAGCACTATGGATGACTTTAAATTGCAATTAAATAATTTCACGAATTAAATTTCACTGAGATATTTTTTTTGGTATTTTACGCCTAATAGTTTCTTGACTGATTGCGCAGTCACAAATGCGTGGCAATAATAAAATAAAAAGTAATAAATCTGTACAAGTCGCACGCGTTTGGTTACTTGCTATTCAAAATAAAATATGAGGGAAATTAACTTTCAGCAAACTATTTTCAACAACTGTGTAGTATTTTACTTTTCAATTATTCCAGATTAAAGCACCGCAGAGCATTGAAAAAAAAACATTCCTCAGTCTACTGACTGTCCCTTTCATTCTACTAAATCATGTGCTCTTCCCTGTGTTCGTCATTTCGACGACCACATAAGAACAATGCCATCGCCGTAAATCCTCATATTACCATCCATAAATAGTGCAGACAATAGATGCTTAAATATTAATTTTACAGGGACATGCATATTTTTGAAATATTTATTTACCCCTGCATTTGCAAGATAATGTGGGAAGGAAGCGGCAACCTTTCATTATACATAGGTACATCATCCGTACAAGCACACGACGACAATGTTTTAAGGCTTAATTAACTGGAAATTGTACCTTTGATAAGCCTCACTGCTTAATTAGTTTGATCAATTTTAATATACGAAAATACTGTAGTTCTACCAAAAAGAACACAAGTAAATGTAGATATGTAATTTTTTATTTTTTAATATAATAACAGTTTTCTAAAAAGTTTAAATAAATGTAATCTAATTGGACGGACAAAACCAACTTCGGATGGATTTCAACTGATAATATCGACATAGAAATAAAATATGGCCAATTTTCCTGTGAATACTTTTTAAACTCTGTATAATGGCTTTGAAAAGTCTGCTTTAAAAGATAAAGTTCCCTGATTGATTTTCTGTACGCCAAAGCGCATAATAATCCCATAATTCCCAAATACCGTCCAGAAAAAACTCACCTTTACGACCTCGTAAAACAAGCATAGTAGAACCTGAAGTGAAATTCATATGAAATTTAAGTTGAGAATATAAAGTTTATGATCGCAAGTTACATCCAGATTGAATTTATTTGGCACTAAACTAGTTGGATTTAAGTGTGAAGGGGTTTAGTTCTGATTACTTTTTGTAAATATGTGCACCTATTTTATGGATAAGTGTAACTAGTTATTATAATTGCACTATTGATTTATAAAATACTAGCCAGTTTTAGCTTTGCTTTTTGTGATTAAAATTGCTAGAGAGCCGGGATATTTATACTGGAACATCAAACGAATGCAATATTCAAAATGCATTGTTACGAGTTACGTGCATAAAACAAAAACAAAATCATATTTTACGCTTGATGATAAATTGAATTATCAATTAACACTTGTGTAGAAGTTTACCAATTGATTTCTCATGATTTAAGGGCCATGTCTTTTCGTGGCCATAAATATTCTAATTTATTAATTCACTATTTATTTTAACGGAGTTTAGACCAACTTAGAAATTTATAGTTACATTTTGGTCACGCTCTCACTGCATACAAAGCGAAATAGAAGGAAGTCGCTTTAGGATTCAAATCAGTATTCACGTGAAAACGGTTCGAGATTGTACCACCAGACACATTGTGATAACAACAGTTTTGTAAGACAATGGAAGTACGTTCAAACCATTCAACCTCAACATTTTCGGTCACATTTGAACAAAAATTTCCGGTGATTTGAGAAATACGCTGAAGCTTTGAACTTTTACGTGAGAATTTTAAAATTATATTCATGTGGCGATCATTACTACAAAAAAATTTTGCGTTGGAACAACACTTACATATTCCCTCTTGCAAATATCGTTTTAAGCACGTGTAATAGAGTCACACTTATAAGACTTATAAGTGTTCACTTATTAAACACTGAGGAGACCTACTAGTTAGTTTAGTAGTATGGTAATAGTTTAATTCATAAAATACATTCATAATTCCACTTTCTTCACCTTCGCTGCATGTTTTTGCATCTAGCTGATTCTCGCGAGGCTAAAATTTTCCGATAAAATAAGGGCCAATTTATAATCACTGTAACTTGGGAAATATATTCACACTTGAGATATTGTAATAGGTAAGGTAACTGCAGAACTTTATTCTTTATGTTATATCAGGAAAAGCTCCGATTATATCCTGCCCTCAGGTTCCACTTTATTATCGAATAAATTCGAGAGGAGTATGACCATTATGACCCGATTATAAATTAAAGTTATGAAATTTTTACTTTATGTTAAAAAGCGTTAATTTGACTGGTGCAGCGGACTGAAAAGGAGTTTCGCAAATTCTCCCAATAAATGTTTAGAAAGGAGTTGTGTTGGAATGAAGAAATTATTCATGGTTCAACATCAAACGGACAACCACCGACTTTTGGACAATTTCATTTTCAAATGGTCATTTTGGTATTAACGTAAAATGTGGATTCCGAGTCGAGCCACCGTAGCGAGCGGTTGTGTGTTTACAAGCGCGCCAATCCATTGGGGTAAAAGTGCGAAAGTGCCAAAAGTGACCAGCAAAGCGAAGTAAACCGCCCGGTTTTGCTACCTGAAAAGGCATCAGGCCCGTTTAAACTGTGGACTGTGCAACGTTGCCACTGTGAACTTTTCACAAACGGACAATATATATATACATATATATACATACGAGTGGAATTCAAACGAAAGGATGGACCCTGGGAGTTCGCAAGAATCCGAATCGGATTATGCCTCCCAGGATGGTGGGTTCAAAATGCCACGAACGAAAAAACGGGGCAGAAAACCGAAGACGACCCAGCCAACCCAGCCAACCCAGCCAACCCAGCCAACCCCCACAACGACAACACCTGAGGCCAAACGAATAGCGTTGGACTATCAGTCTACAAACAACAAAAACCAAACAACAAAGAGCAAGACATCAACAAGATTTCCCACGTATTCGCACACATTCACAGCGAACGCATTGCCGACCATCACCAGAGTCCAATTTGCAATCAGGTGGGAGGAACTCAACCCCAACAACAAGGATGTGATTATCAGGCAAGATAATTACCTCCTAATCAAAACCAACCAGGAGGACAAAACATCAACAATTTTACAACAACTAAAACAAGAAAACACTGTAACAAGTTACAAATTACAAAAAAACGATAACCTCCCACTAATCCGACAACAAAAGTCAGGTCACCACCATATTACACCATCATATTCTGTCGTCGCCACTGGGGTCGACCTGGACATTGAAGACAGCATGTTTCTGGAACGCCTGGAGCAGCAGGGCTTCAGAATAAGGTTCTGCAGGAGAATTATCTCGCGAGAGCGCAACGCACCCACACTCATGATGAGGCTTATAACCGGCGACATATCCACATACGAAAGGTTGATGAGCGACCGTGCGGTTCATTTTTTGGGCCGCATTTTCAAAATCACCGAAAGTAAACCACCAGCACCCGTGCCTGCGCCGTGTGGCAAATGCAACATATTCAGCCACAAAACTGAAGATTGCAAACAATCGCCAAGATGCAACAAGTGCCAGGGACCCCATCCAACTTCCAGGTGCGAGTCGCCACTGCCAACCAAGTGCGCAGCATGCAACTCAGAGGACCACGCAGCATGGAGCATGAAGTGCCCAAAACGACCGACAGCCCCAATCGTCGGAATACCAAACGTGAAGGTAAAATGCGTTAACAAACGTACGTCCGAGATTGCGGAGACAACGACAGTGGCAAGTAGAATACACACACCCATCACAACACATGACCACATCATAAACAAATACAAACATCAACTTAACAAGACAAACAATACCAACAGAGACGAACTACTAAAAAAACTACGAAAACAATTTATAGAAGATTTTGACATCGACACCTCAGTGGTTTTCTTCGGGAACCATGTCTACATATTAATGTTTGACATGCTCCTGCCCGAGAGACGCTCTCCAACGGAACCCTGCGAACAGGTGAGACAGACGGTGACAAAAGTACAAGATTCAATATGAAAGTACTTTACGCAAACATCAACGGACTTAACAGCAAAAAAAACACTTATTTACAATTACATAGAACAAAACGACACAGACTGCTGCATATTTGTAGAGACGAAAACCAAACTGGGACAAACACCAACGTACAGAAATTGGCAGTATATCTATAGGCATGGAAATACCATCAATCATGCCAGGGGCGGGGTCGCAGCTCTCCTAAAACCAACATATAAACTTGGAAGAGCAAATCCTCCCTCCCTCAACAACCCTTTGAACGACTGTCTACACTTTACGCTACCCTACTTAAACGACCTGATACACATATTTCTGACATACATACACCCACACTCCAACCTAGAACAAAACATACTGACTAAAGCGAGCATCTATAAATATGCAATAATTGTAGGCGACTTTAATATGAACAAAAGCAAAACGAAACAGCTTAAAAGATTTCTACAAAATTCTGACTTTATAAAACAGCACACCCCACCAACTTTTCTGATGCCCGCAAACCCAGACTCAACACCAGACGTTCTACTGCACACAAGAAACCTGACAAACACCATCAACAACATAAACTTAACCAACGAGCTTGGATCCGACCACCTGGCTATTACGTTTAACATAGACTTACAACATACGCAACCTACCTCCAATACACCTATAGAGAAAAACTTAAACCTAACAAAGACTGACATAGACAAAGTGAAACAACATATACATGACTACATTCAATCACAAGCACACCCCATTTCAATAGAAACCATACAACAACAACTTTCACTAGCCATAGGAAAATTTAGCCCGGAAATAAAAAATGCTTTCTACCGACATACACTACCCAAATACATACTGAGACTAATAAAACATAAGAGAGAACTGTACAGACTATATACAAACACTCAAAATAACGACCTAAAAAAGACAATGAACCAACTTAACAGAAACATTAAAACTCTGATTGGACAATACCGACAAGACAAATGGCTAGAAACATGTAAAGAAATACAGAAGGACAAAGGCAAAACATACTGGCGAAAAATTAAGAAACTGGCGCAATACAGGAAGACTGGCACTACTGACACAATTGACGAAAACGGAATAGAACGCTACACAGACAAAGAGAAAGCGGACGCATTCGCCAGACACTATCAAAGGACCTTCAGCATATCGACAAACCCTAACTTCGACAATGACAACTGGAACTTGATCAACGACTGGTACTTGAACTATTTTAACAACTCACCAAACTATGCCTGCACACTGATCACAGACATAGAGTACGATGAAGCCCTAGCGCACATCAAGAACACTGCACCGGGGAAGGACAAAATTAAGGCAAAAGTCCTGAAAAGCCTAACTCAAGAAACACACAAACTGATCCTAACTGAATTGAACAACTGCATCACAAATGGCAGAATCCCAGAAACATGGAAAAGCGGCTTAATAATCCCTATACCCAAAAATGGACTGGACAATACACAACCGAGCAACTACAGACCAATTACACTACTTCCAGTACTAGGCAAGATTTTCGAATGCATAATGAAGCAGCGGCTTGACAAAGTGATTGGAAAGTATATACCTACCTACCAATTTGGTTTCAAACAGCATCACTCGACCGTTCATCCGCTCTTTATTTTGGCCAACAATATACAAACTACCCACCTAACTGACAGAAAGACATCTTGCCTGTTTATGGACATTAACAAGGCTTTTGACAGTGTCTGGCATAGAGGCTTACTATACAAACTATACAAACTACACACACCAACATATCTACTACACACCATAAAGAACTTACTAGAAAACAGACAACTACAAGTACGAATTGACAAAACACTGTCATTTCCTTTTTCCCCTGAACAAGGGCTCCCTCAAGGATCCCCGCTCTCACCGTTTCTCTACAATATATACTGCCATGACATATACAATTACAACTTACCAGACAAAAATCAAATCGACAGATCGGCATACATATTACAATACGCAGACGACACGGCACTTATTGTACATGACAAAACTACTGAGAGAGCAGCTCAAAGACTCCAAACACTAACAACAACACAATGACATGGTTTTATAAATGGAGGCTAACACCAAACGCGTCAAAAAACCAACTTCTGCTCACAAACCACAGACTCAATGCTGACTCCCCTACAATAACTGCAGACGGCCAAACGACACAACCAAAAAACGACGTAAAATACCTTGGAATCACAATTGACCACAAACTTAAATTCACTAAACACATACGAAACATCAGGGCAGAAACAACAAAGAGAACAAAACACTTCCGATCACTAACCTACAAAGACAGAGGAATTAGCACAAACACCGCTACCAAAATATATAAAGCTATTTGTAGACCCTTACTAGACTATGGACATATACTCATGACCAACGGAACAGAAAGGACAAAACGTTATATACAAACAACAGAACAAATTGCACTAAGACTAATAACACGAATAAGACACCCCCAAAACCCACTACACAACCCCCCCACCCAACTACTATACGAACGCACAAACATGACAAAGATCTCGGAAAGACTCATACAGCTACAGACAAAATGGACAAACAACCCCTACAACTGGACCATACTGAATCCCCTTTGTCTTACAAGACCAACCAGACAATCCCGCTTTCGTTTCCCTACACTAACGCCACTCGAACACTTACAAACGCTACGGACTAGTGGACAATAAAATAATTCCTTCTTGCCACTGAAATCTTATTTATTTAATAGTATTGCTAACCTAGAATAAGAGAATCTCATATTTGTTTTCATTTAGACTAAGACTATATGTATTAAACAAGGGCAGAAAGACCGATAGGTCGATAGCCTTTTTTAGAAATAAAGATATTTACTACTATTTACTACTACGTAAAATGTGTATTTCCTTAATTTACCTATGTGGTTTTTAGTTTATCTCGGTATTTCTTTAATTATTTTATTTTATTGCATAGCGATTTTGTATAATGAATTAGTAATTCTTGGAGTACGATTTTTGTTCTACCATCAGTTTAAAATTACATGTCATCTAAACGTTCAAGAATAATTGAGTTGAAAATAGTTCACAGCACTACACACTCATGAATGTTCTTTTAGTCAACCTTTGGAAACGAATCAGCTGCTAACGTTTTAACAATATTGTGCTTTAGTCCTTGTTTAAGCCCTTTCAAATCAATTTTTTTAAATTTTAATATCAAGAATTGCATTTTACAATTTTTGAATTATTGTTAGTCTATGAATTATTGTCTATACAGTAAAAAGTAATGACGAACTTTTTTCCCTATTCTTAGGGAAAAGTTCGTCTAGCAGAAAAATAGATCTTGAAAAATTACATCAAATTCAACAATATACATGAACAAAGTTTTCTTTTGTCGCAACAAACATTTTTAATCGCAACATCTACCGTGATTTTTCGCTCCGGTCCTTTAGTTTAACTAGGATCAGTTCGAAATTAGTAGAGTTTACTATGCAAAACATCCACATGAGATATATTTTTTGTTTGAGCCATTTGAGTATCATTTACAGTTGTGAAAAACGATGGCTTCAAGCAGCCAGAGGCGAAGTCATAAAAAGGTCTGTCGTTTCTTGGATCATTTTTCCGATAAAAATTTAAACCTAGCGTTTACTGCCAATGAAAAGTACCTATGATGTTGAATATAGCATTATATTTGAAGTTTTTAAACACCGTCGCCTACATTTTTTTTTGCTTCAATTGGAGATTTTATGACAAGAAAAAACTTCGATAAACGAAGTCTTTGAAATTATAGTAATTAAATCATCAATTAATCTCAGTTCAGCAAAAGCTAATGTGGCTCGAAAAGTCTTGTCTGAAACTGTAAAATTAATTACTTTAATATATAAAAGTTGCAAAATCGCAGTACAAACGTCTTTCGTGCAAGCATAAAAATTTTAATTGAAATACAAATATAAACTTTCTAGATATTCTCCATTAAAGAATTACAAAAATTTTAATGCAAAAGCCAAATTGGACTTATTAGGGATATTTAGAGATACTTATTTTCATTTACATAAATCAAAAAAAGGTTAAGTAAAAAAACGTATATATTTTTTTACATCAAGTTTACTCTTAATTAATACAAATATTATTACTGTCAGCTTAATAAATACAATCATTTTTTCATTTTTCACACTCAATTGACAAATACGGCTTTACACATTTTTATACAACCCTCTTATATAAAAGATGAGGAAGTTGTTTCTCATACATAGTGAACAAATCTATTAAAGTAAAAGAAATATAAAGTCGGCTAAATGGGAAAATGTTTTCAGTTCTGCGAATAGAGTTTAAAGCCATATTAAAAATACAGAAAAGTTGTTTGGTAAATATTGAAAAATAACGAAAATAGTTGAAAAAACTGAAAAGGTCGTTGTTAAGCTAAGCTTTAATTATCAAGGATATGAAAAAAAGTTTCAAACATGACAGAAAGTTACATGTTTTTAAATGGAAACTGTATTTGAGGGTGTGTGCCTATATCTAAAAGGATGAATAATACCTTAGAACATTGTTTTTCTTTGCAAAACTTACTTAGTAAACTTTGTAAAACTTAATAATACAATGGAACTTTGGTCTAAGTAAAACTAAACCCATCTACTCTACGACAAGTGGGGTTTCCGAACTTGCAGCTACACAAAATGTATGTACGTATATAACACAAATATGTTTTTCAGGTGTTAAAACAACTGAAATTCCATCTTTGTTAGGAAGCTGTTTAACAAAACAAAAGCCCTTGATCCTGGTGCAGAAATGAAACGAATGAAACCTGCTTAAGATTTAGAACGGAGTGTCTGGACGATAAGCTAATATTAATTTAATTATTGTGTATATTTTCCTGACTGTATTTCAATTTAATCCAAAGGAAATTCCTGGGTTCCAGTGAATATTAGTGTTTATTATTTAAAATCTTTACAAATACGTTTCGGTGTCTTTCTCCACCATCATCAGTTTGTCTAAAATACACATTCACAGTCACCATTAATTTAAAACAAAAGCTCTGCTAAAATATACATATTAAAATACAAATTTCAAAGATATACTTTTTAGTATATTAAAAACATAGGTTCACAGGTCAGATGAGTCAGAACAATCATGTTCGGGAAAATACTAGAATCTATTGTTTAGAGATTTAAATTTTACTTACATGTATGGCTGTTTCCACCTTCACATTTGACAAGGTATTGAAAAATCTTTACTTTGTTCAATATCGAGCGAGAGAACAAAAAAACTGTTTATATTTGGCTTTTTCTTTGCATTCTAAGGATATCAATTGCTCTGCAATTCTTCAATATCAGGTGTTTATATTTTATGTAGTTGGTTTAATTGTGTATGTATGTGTTCTTTTAATTAGTGTATGATATACAGAGCTAAGATTGTCTGTGTCTGATCTAAAATTCATTGCATTCTAATGTTTTTTAATTTGTATCATTTCATGGATTCTTCTCTTATTATAATTGCCTTCATTGATTAATATTTTTGTGTTATCAAAATCAAAACTATGTAACATTTGTTGTGCATATTGTGCTAATGCTATTCCATTTTCGTTAACCTTTCTTAAGATATATTTGTGTTCGTATATTCTTTTCTTTAAATATTGTCCTGTTTGACCTATGTAGGCGTTGTCACAGTTCAAACAGTCAATCTTGTTTGTATATTACATTAGGTGTGTTTAATTTTTTAAATTTTATTTTCCGCTATATTTTATATATATTTTATATATATTTTAATATATTATATATATTTCTGGAATATACGATAATGATATATACTTGATCTCTCCTTCTTTTTTATTATTGTTATTATTTATGTTCTTCCATTTATTGGAATTGTAGATTTTATTTATTCTTCGTTTTATGATTGGTTCGAAGAATGATTTGGGATACTTGTTCATTATTAGTATCTTTTTTATTTTTTCTAGATTTTTTGTTCTATACTCATAATGTGCCAATTTAATCGCTCTATCAGTAAGAGCTGTTACAGCACTTTTTTTTATATTGTAGATGTGCATATGATTGGTAATTCAAGTATCTACCAGACCATACATCCTTTGTGTACCAGTTTGTTTCTATTTCCCCATTGTTGTCATACATAACCGTCATATCCAAAAAGTTTAATGAGTAGTTTTTGTCCTCCTCAATGGTGAATTTAATGATGTCATTGTATTCTTTTGGATTAATTTAATATTTGTTTCGCGCTTCGAAACTGGAAAAGCTTAAAATTGTGAAAGAGAGCAGAAACTCAGCTTTCTAATGTCATATGACATAGCAATGTACAAAAATATTTTATTGAGAAAAATGCATTTAAATAAATAATGATTACAAAGCGCTGATTTACTTACGGACCGCTTAATAGCACGCCGGAAAAGTTTAATTTAAATGTATTTAGAAAGCTAAATCGGCTTCAACATGATGGGGAACACACCTTCCCTGCCATGTTTTAATGGTAAAGAATTGTTTGGACTTGGATTTTTTGATTGAGTAAATGAGTTTTCTTCCTGGTCCTGGCGATTACTTCACTTCAGTTTAAAAATTTAATTGATGGGCAAGCCCTAAAAAGAAAAAGTTTATAAGAAGCTATTGAACGATTGATGACTTGAAAATTGCTCCAAATGAGGCGTTGTGTGCCATTAATAGATGTTCTGTTAGGGAAACCACCGATTCTATTTTTAAAAGGTGTAAAATACGTATTAATAAAAATGGAGAATTTTTTTAACTTTATATCTAATTGATGTATTTTACACTTTTTCTTACATAACTGACTACGGATTCCGAAATAAGTTTGATTCATTTGCTTCCAAATATCCTAGATTTAGCATTCACAAAGCCAAGTTCGATTAAAAAGTTTAATATTACATACATTTTCAAGCAAAAAACACTGCGATTGTAGCGCAATGTTCTTCTTTAAAAAGGGGGAATTTTTCAATCTTTCCCCCTTTTGCAGAAAAATGTCAGCATTTATTATTTTAAATATATACACACCCAAATTCGGAACGCAAGAAGTTTTCTGGAAAATAGGCAAACTTATAAAACGAAAAGCATGTTTTATTCACGAAACGTACAACGTTGAAATAAGTAAAAGCCGTTTTTTTACGAAAAAAAATATATTCTTTTACTAAATGTTGATTAATGCCGTGATAATATGGTAAATTAGTCAAATTGCATTAGAACAATTCGATGCAATTAATTGTGAAAAATCGAATATTGAAAACCTATAATTACTTCCAATCACTAATATTGTTCTTTCTTTCAGACACGGCTTTCAGTTATCGGTTTCAGGTAACTGAAATAAGTAAGCACGCAGCATTGATTACCTTTATTACAACTTCGTTTAAACATACAATACATTAAGTAAGTTAAATATGGAAAATTACAACTACGTACACAATATTGTTGTCGTTTAAATATGTTTAATTAGCCTTTACCGAACCAAAATATCACAGCTAATGATTATTATTTTTAAAACCTCGTTTATCAAAGTTGTCTGTACATTTCGCTAAAAGCGCCCTAAATGATATATAAAAAAATACTACTGGGTTACGTAATATGACTAACAGAGTTAAGATTTTTCGTTGTTGTTTCTAGACAGCAGAGAACTACGTTCTCGAAATGTTAATACTCGTATTAGTAGGAATTAAATTTCTCCTAAGTTTAAACTTAATGCATATTTTCATATAATCGCTAATATTTCGTACACAATTTGCATGGGCAATTATTGGCATGTCAAATTGCCTCCATCGCTGCGCATTAATTTCAAAACAGATTTGCATGAAGATTAGTACTACGAACGAAGCCCCATTCCATTTATCATGATATTAGCAAGAGCGTTTCGACGTTTCCTCCATGGCCCCATCCCTTGTGCATGATATTGCAGCTTCCTGTACCATACTTGGGTTTGATCTTCATCTTCGGCCTGTAAAACATAAGTCAGCATAAATTGATTTTCAGTAAATTGTGCGTGTCTCAAGATTTGCCTCTATAGCCTATCCAGTAACAACTAAATAAAAGATTTTTGGTTTTGTACCTTGAAAATAAAAGTGTCCCTGTTTAGCAATTCCTGAACCTCAAAGTAACTTTGCCAGGCGGGATCCGCTGCAATCACGCAACGATCTAGGTACAGCGGCTCTCTGAGCAACGAGTAACGCCCGTTCTTATCTCGAACTAGTAAGAGAGCCGCTTCTCGTACCCCGGATTGCCTCGTGGAGAACATCAAACCATTTTCGTCCGTCTTCTCTGTAGATGGCTTGCTTAGGGGCGTCTTGAAAAAAAAAACGGTTCTATAAGAATATGACGAGATTTCTTTTTCCTGATCAATACTCATAATCAAATAAAAAATGGTAAAAGCATAGAAAAACTGTTTTTTAAATGTAACAGAAATAAAAGTTAATTCGTGTTTTTAAATTCCGTAAAGGTCGGCATATAGCATACGAAAAATGATATTTGCCTGCAAATTCACTTTAAACGAAATAAGCACATAGACGTGAAGAAAGGAATACAGTCTGGCTGCGAGACGAGCGGAAATTGACGAGACGATCAAAGCGGAAAAAATGCATCAATATACGTAAACTGATATGTTTAGTTTTTCAGT
This sequence comes from Dendroctonus valens, assembly GCA_024550625.1. Taxonomy (NCBI): domain Eukaryota; kingdom Metazoa; phylum Arthropoda; class Insecta; order Coleoptera; family Curculionidae; genus Dendroctonus; species Dendroctonus valens. The sequence continues at coordinate 180,991 of JAJTJO010000017.1, read as the reverse complement.
AAAAAGTGCTTTGTTTTCATTACGGGCAGTTGAGCAAAATTGTATTTTTAATCTACAGCGTATTTATTGAAAGGTACTGAACTCGCCTGTAGTAACTTATAAATTTACACGATGTTTATACTTTTAAATGAAACAAGAATCTTTGTCTTTAGTTGATCCAATATTAACTAAATCTATTAAAATTAATAAAAATGGAGTGAGTGTTTTTATATTTAGTATACTAACGCAATTCGTGATCGAACTCATACAAATTCGATAGTCGTTTATATGTTTTTTTATAATTTGGCAGAATGGAACTTGGTTACTTACAAATTTTTGAAAAAACATTGTGATATTTTGTTCCAAATCGATGATAAAGAATTTTATGTGACATGGTATCAAAAGCCTTTGACAAATCCCGAAAAGTAAAAAATATTTATTGTTTGATACATTTGTTGTTCTGTTGTATTGAAAATTTCAAATGTGTATTTTATACAAACCGTTTAATGCCATTGCGAACGGTAAAATTATCTCTTTCATCTTCTCTTAATGATTGAGGCAACTGATTATAATTGACTTGCTTACCTTGCCATTTATCACCAACAAGGCATTGACGGGGGTAAGTTTGATGGTGCGTCCTTTTCTCCAGTTATTGTCTGTTGGTTGAGTGAACAGTAGTTTTCCTTCAAGCACAAAGCGAGCTTCTTCATGGTTCCAGTCTAAGACATCTACAGCAATTTTTCGCAACTTGATGTTCACTAGATCCATTTCGGTGCTTGGTCTTCTTCCCGAACTGCTACCTGTTTAGAGCAGTTTAGAAAATGTTAGGTAATGTTAGTGTAATATTATGTAATGTTAATAATTACTAACATGCCTGCCAAATTTATAAAGTAGCAATTATAAAGTACCATTTTTTCAATAGTCTTTATGTATGCTGGGGCGGATTAACCGAGGGGCTAGCAGGGGCTGTAGCCCCGGGCCCCAACCTTGAGAGAGCCCCTTGAACCCTGAATATTTAAAAAAATTCACATTTTACGGAGTGGGCCCCATATTCATTTCAGTCCCGGGCCTCGTGAAGCCTGTATATTTGCTTATATACCGAGTTATACATGTTAAAACAAAATACGCCTTTGAATGTACAGTTTATATTAATATGTTAACTGTCTCTACTTAGAAAGTCTGCGCATAGAACGCAGTTGGGCGTCATAAAATACCCACTGGCGGCAGTACCACATTAACGTAATAAAATACAAATAAAACTCGACAAAATATTGAATTTTCAGTTTACTTATAACCTGTGCAAATCATTAAACGGATAAGTAGAAATTAAAACAAACTTTTATATATTGAAAACAACTTTATTCTTACCAATTCTCCTCCATAATTTGCTTGGTACGTCCTTCGTTTCCGAGTTCATATGGTTTAAGTGAAGTTCGATTTTGTGTTGGGCTTCCTTAAGTTGCTCCCTCGTTTCATGGTGGGTCGGGGTGACTTTAAACAACCGCGCCAACAGCAACGGATACTTTGTCACCCGCTGGACCGGAACCATCAAAAACGAGTTCAAATTCATTCTTCTCAGCATCGTATTTTCCATTTGCGATACCCTCAGGAAGATTCGCAACAGTTCTTTTTCCTTTTCGAGACTGGCTAAAAGTAGACTGGCGGTACCTGCAAAATGGCAAATAGTATTAGTAGATTTACTGGATTGGTCCAACAGCTTACCTTGGCGAACACAGTAAGTTTCAAAAGCGTGAAGCATTGGAGCTGCTTCAAGGAACAGTTTACCGATATTTACAGTAAGTAGGTCGTCATCGCCTTGCTCCAAAGCGATTTCCACCGCATCTCGCAGCCTTTCAGCCAATGCCTGACTGTTCTCTAACAGTTCCTCCACATTCAAGAAGATGGCTGATAGCTGATCGGCAGTCAACAGTCCAGCCACTAACATAGGCTGATAGAATTCTTCAAGAATAATCTGCAAGTCTCTGCTATATTTTTCTTCGGTTTCCACAATTTCCGTGATGATTTCCTTTCGTTCGGATCGCTTTTTGACGCATTTTCGACACAATAGCGGATCGTTTTCGGTTTTTGAGTCCAACGTTGAATCACAGTCTTCACAAGATGCAAATATTTCCGGTTTGCTTCGGTATTTGCTCAAACTCGACTTGCTCGTTTCTGATCCCACTCCGGAATCATTTCTCTCGACCTCCGCAGGTTTTTGGAATGTTGCTTTTTCATCAATTAGGGCACCTTGAAATCGCAATTGATCACTCTTTGAAATAGAATGTTTTGAGAGTTTTTCAAACAGTACCTGATATTATCAAAGAATTATCTTCACTCGAGTCACTGACGGTGCTCATGTGAGATGCTCTATTATACGATTCTTTGGTTTCATCTTCGTTGTTTCCATTAGAATGAAAGTTGTATGTATAACCCTCTTCCTGAGCTATGCCGCGTTCTTTGGCGTCTACTAAGTAACTGAGGATGTCATATTTGGATGCTCCTTCGAAGATTGACCTATGATTAAATGTAAACTCAATCACAATCTGTTACGTCTATTGATCCTAAAACTCACCTGGTTGTAAACTCTTTGTCCAAATTCAAATCGTCCAGTATTAAGGACGGAGGAGGATTAGCTGGTAATGGGGGAGGCATCTCAATTTCTTCATAAATGGGATCATTGTTAACTTTGATACTCTCGTAGTGATGATCATCACTTTCAGAGACTTCAATATTATCGCTTTCTGCTAATAGTTCATAAAATTTGGTTCGATTTGCCAATTCCTCTTCAGTCACTGAGCTTCTATTACTATGGTCCGTATAGCATTCTGAGCCTTGATCCATAGGCTCGTACTGGCTAAAGTCACCATCTTCTAAACCTATTTCGTCTCGAACAGATTCATAGTTTCTTAGCCTTAGAAAAGAGTCTTCTAAGGAAATGGGAAGGTTTGATTCTTCTAAAGGAGATTCGAGAAGAGACTCGGTTTTACCGAGGGGCAAGACGTGCTTTGGAAATTTGTTATCTCTTTGTCGCCGAGCCATATCTGATTTTCCACAGACATGGGGGACTAGATTGTGGCGAACTGCTTCAACAGGATCTCGAAGAAGTTCCTTCAGCAACTCGGAAGATGAAGATGAATCTAAGGCGAGTGGCAAGGTTGGTTTGTCCTCATGTTTGGGGATTACAATCTCGTGGGTTTCAATCTCAGTTGTATTGAAGGATGTCACCATCTCAGTTTCTTCATTGGAACTCGAACCTTTAGACGATTTGTCTTTAGGTGTTTCCCGAATAGCAGGTTGAGGACTGAAAGACCCCGTTATGTAAATCGTACTGCTGTTATGTTTGGTTGTGACCTGAACAGGAGACGATTCATCATTGACAACCACAGAAGACTGATACAAAGGCACATTGTCATTAATTACTGTGGAATAACAGTCATCTCCATTAATCATTATAGAGGTTTTTCTTTGAGGGTTTTCAAAAATCGAAATTATTTGTCCCCCATTCACGTTGGCAAAGTCTGCATAATCATTTTTAATTTTTATTTTATGATCCGTAACTGGCGAACAAATTTGAACTATGGTTTTATTTGCTTTGTCTGGTTTTGGAGGCTCAATTTTGACGGACGGAGCAGCTTCAGGGAAATTAAAGATTTTCACTCCAGCCTGCTTGCTGCTGCTGCGTTTTCGTGGTGGTGCACTTGGAGGTGCCATCTCTTTTGCTACATCCTCAGGTGTATTTACATTGCTGTTAACAGACACTTTTAGAGCATGAGCGCCTGCTTCCACAGCATTAGCTTTCTCCGACTCCTTTCTAATGGAGCCATTATCTTGTTTTTGGTCTTCTGGCTTCCGCTCTTCAGCTGGTAATTTATCTTCGAGAGCGGTTTTTGCTTCATTACGCTCTTTTGGTTGTTGATCTGCCATTATTGGAGGTGGTGGTGGCGCTCTAGTGGGACGTAGCTTCAACGGACTTATCTTGCGAGTTCTGGTTGTTATTCCGTCCAACTTTGCCAAAGCATGTTCAGAGAACACTAATCTCGAGTCACTTCGTTTGCGGGTTCGTAGAGCCATTGTATCGTAAAATTCCACGCTCTCCTGGCCGGCATTGATACAATCGCTGTTACTTCGATAGACTTTTGATGTCCGTTTTACTTCTGGGACTGTAAAAAGATTACAAACAGAATTTATTAAATGAATGGCTAATTTACAAAAACTTGAATTTCTTACTTTGGATTTCCAAATGAATTGTATTACCTTGCTTGGCACTTGGTGGCTCAATCTTCGTAACAATTTCTTCTAATGCATCTTCGAAAACTTCATCAGCAGTTTCATTATTCTCGATTGTGTTTGTTTCTATTTCTTCATGTTTGAGTTTCGGATCAACCGACTCAGTTATATTTTCAATTAATTCACATGGTTTGTCTTTAACAACATCCAGAGCTTCTTCTTCACTGCCGTCAGTAAAACCTGTAAGATTTTATAGAGCATTGTGTGATAGTTTCAAATGTTCACACAATATTGTTGGCACTATTTTATACGTTAAATAGCGTCAGATGTATTATTTCATTATCTGGTTTCATTAGTACTATAAAAGTCACAAACATATTATCTGGTAAATCTCCAAACACAGCGGCAATATCAAGCCATTCTTTAGGATTATTATTCTGTGTAATATTTGCTTTATGAATCCGTTGAGTTATTAGTTCGTAGTATGCAATGTATTGTATTAAGGTCTGGAAATATGGATGGGTGATTGGAACAGGTTACAAGTTAAAGGGAACATTGATTGAAAGTTGCTGTTAAAAGCACTATTACTTTACTATTAAAACACGATTTTTCAAGGTGCTGCCGAATTTTATAGGGGTTAATTCATTGAAGTTGAATTTTTTAAATGGTGGTCCAATTCGGATTTAAAAGTACACTTCTAAAGCTGTAATATCTTCCATTTTCAACTGGACAACATATTTTGATGGTTAAATGGTGAAAAAATTTCAAATCTGGTAGACTAATGCATAATTAAACATATAAGACTATAATTATACAGTGTGTTTCAGTTTAATATTGATTGAACTTAAGAAATGCACATAACAAGTTAGAATAATGTCTCTACATAATATAAAAAATGTTCCTAAATCGCATCGTTTCGGAGCTACATTTACATTTTTTTGTACTTACCAGCATCCAAAAACTGAACCTTTTTCCTAGGAGTTAACGGCATTGGTACGGGAACATAAAACTTGGTGCCTGTTTTTCGAGTCGAAGTAGGACTTACTGCTTCCTCCACATCAGAATATGGAGAAGAATCGCCATTGTAGTTAGAACCTCTTTTTTTCAATATTGACTTGAAACGATTTGAACTGAGGGCATTATATGCGGAGTCTGAATCCTTGTCAGGTTTTGCGGGCGTTGATAACTGGAGACACAAGACTCAGATGTAAATTAATTATATCTGACGTTAATCTAAAGTGGAAATGTATCGGGAATACTCTGAATACAAACCAATCGAACTGCTGATGAGTTATCCTCAGACAACTGAGTCTGACAATTGGGTAGTTTGAGATTTTTAGGAACTTGGACGTCTTCATAGTCCTGATGGTCCACATTCGATCGCAGCCTTATCCGCTGCCCATTCACTAAAGCAACGTTTTTATTTTTTGAAGCTTTTGGTTCCTTGGATTTTGTCGCATTTTCATTGCACATTAACTCGTACGGATTAACATCGCATTCTAAAATCGAGCGACGCCCGAAAGTCGAGTTGTAAGAATTATTCGGTTTTGTACCTGGAAAACATTAATTTTTCACAAAGTTAAATGCATGGGTTTCAGTTGAAGCATTTATATCTGTTTTTGGTTGTGTGATTGTGACACCTACTTTTTGCTTTGCTCCCACTATTGCTCGATTTTGCATTATCCCTGCTGTTTTTCGTAGGAGATTTTGTAGTGTCACGAAAAGGGGAAACAGTCGCAGTTGTTTCTGGAACCGAAAGTCTTGATCTTCTCATCAGATCGTAGGGATCTGCTGTAGGCAAAATAGATGGCCGGGATGATGAAGTAACACGAACCGTCCCGGCCCGTAGTGGCGTACTGGAAGCGATCTGTTGCGATGTCGGATAACATCGTACCTAGGAAATGTGCACTTTCATTAGCAGGAAGTTTTCCAGAAGTTTTACTCAAATCCTCACCGTTCCAAATTTCGAATCGGCTGAAGTTAGAGGCAATCGTGTACTTTTGCACTTTTTGCACAAATGAGGCGATTTCTTCGATGACGATCGTCTACTACCTGTTACGTAATCGGAGCATTGGCACAGCACTAAAGCAGGGGCTAACAGGAGGCCTCCGGAAGTGCTTACGCTGCCGTAAAGCCACGGCTCTGCGTACCGCATGGAGCGCGACAAGGCTCCGGTGCTGCCTGATGATGATCGATTAGAAACGTCACCGCCTCGCCGAGAGCTGCTTTCACTCTGGAAATGGAATATTCATGAATCAGATGTCAAAGATTTATTAAGTTATTGAGCATTCGAACTGCAAGTTAAAGGGTTACCCTCAGTGTAATGTCGTTGTCTGCCCCGTTCAATCAGTTCTACTGGATTGGCTTTTACATTTAACTCAGAAAACTATGAAACTCGTGGAAAAATCTATTGACTAGGTTTCAAACTTTCATTATTTCTGATATATCGGAACGTTCTTTCTTTAGTTATTAGTGTGTCGTTGTGTTCGTGATATTTTTCCACAAAATAATTTTTCATTATTTCAGGCGCAATTCCTTTTTGAAAGTTTAAATGGTGTGTTTGGTATAAAATGTTAAATAGCAACTTAACCATAAAAGAAATATCGCGATACAAGATTCCGAGTCGAGACACCGTAGCGAGCGGTTGTGTGTTTACAAGCGCGCCAATCCATTGGGGTAAAAGTGCGAAAGTGCCAAAAGTGACCAGCAAAGCGAAGTAAACCGCCCGGTTTTGCTACCTGAAAAGGCATCAGGCCCGGTTAAACTGTGGACTGTGCAACGTTGCCACTGTGAACTTTTCACAAACGGACAATATATATATACATATATATACATACGAGTGGAATTCAAACGAAAGGATGGACCCTGGGAGTTCGCAAGAATCCGAATCGGATTATGCCTCCCAGGATGGTGGGTTCAAAATGCCACGAACGAAAAAACGGGGCAGAAAACCGAAGACGACCCAGCCAACCCAGCCAACCCAGCCAACCCCCACAACGACAACACCTGAGGCCAAACGAATAGCGTTGGACTATCAGTCTACAAACAACAAAAACCAAACAACAAAGAGCAAGACATCAACAAGATTTCCCACGTATTCGCACACATTCACAGCGAACGCATTGCCGACCATCACCAGAGTCCAATTTGCAATCAGGTGGGAGGAACTCAACCCCAACAACAAGGATGTGATTATCAGGCAAGATAATTACTTCCTAATCAAAACCAACCAGGAGGACAAAACATCAACAATTTTACAACAACTAAAACAAGAAAACACTGTAACAAGTTACAAATTACAAAAAAACGATAACCTCCCACTAATCCGACAACAAAAGTCAGGTCACCACCATATTACACCATCATATTCTGTCGTCGCCACTGGGGTCGACCTGGACATTGAGGACAGCATGTTTCTGGAACGCCTGGAGCAGCAGGGCTTCAGAATAAGGTTCTGCAGGAGAATTATCTCGCGAGAGCGCAACGCACCCACACTCATGATGAGGCTTATAACCGGCGACATATCCACATACGAAAGGTTGATGAGCGACCGTGCGGTTCATTTTTTGGGCCGCATTTTCAAAATCACCGAAAGTAAACCACCAGCACCCGTGCCTGCGCCGTGTGGCAAATGCAACATATTCAGCCACAAAACTGAAGATTGCAAACAATCGCCAAGATGCAACAAGTGCCAGGGACCCCATCCAACTTCCAGGTGCGAGTCGCCACTGCCAACCAAGTGCGCAGCATGCAACTCAGAGGACCACGCAGCATGGAGCATGAAGTGCCCAAAACGACCGACAGCCCCAATCGTCGGAATACCAAACGTGAAGGTAAAATGCGTTAACAAACGTACGTCCGAGATTGCGGAGACAACGACAGTGGCAAGTAGAATACACACACCCATCACAACACATGACCACATCATAAACAAATACAAACATCAACTTAACAAGACAAACAATACCAACAGAGACGAACTACTAAAAAAACTACGAAAACAATTTATAGAAGATTTTGACATCGACACCTCAGTGGTTTTCTTCGGGAACCATGTCTACATATTAATGTTTGACATGCTCCTGCCCGAGAGACGCTCTCCAACGGAACCCTGCGAACAGGTGAGACAGACGGTGACAAAAGTACAAGATTCAATATGAAAGTACTTTACGCAAACATCAACGGACTTAACAGCAAAAAAACACTTATTTACAATTACATAGAACAAAACGACACAGACTGCTGCATATTTGTAGAGACGAAAACCAAACTGGGACAAACACCAACGTACAGAAATTGGCAGTATATCTATAGGCATGGAAATACCATCAATCATGCCAGGGGCGGGGTCGCAGCTCTCCTAAAACCAACATATAAACTTGGAAGAGCAAATCCTCCCTCCCTCAACAACCCTTTGAACGACTGTCTACACTTTACGCTACCCTACTTAAACGACCTGATACACATATTTCTGACATACATACACCCACACTCCAACCTAGAACAAAACATACTGACTAAAGCGAGCATCTATAAATATGCAATAATTGTAGGCGACTTTAATATGAACAAAAGCAAAACGAAACAGCTTAAAAGATTTCTACAAAATTCTGACTTTATAAAACAGCACACCCCACCAACTTTTCTGATGCCCGCAAACCCAGACTCAACACCAGACGTTCTACTGCACACAAGAAACCTGACAAACACCATCAACAACATAAACTTAACCAACGAGCTTGGATCCGACCACCTGGCTATTACGTTTAACATAGACTTACAACATACGCAACCTACCTCCAATACACCTATAGAGAAAAACTTAAACCTAACAAAGACTGACATAGACAAAGTGAAACAACATATACATGACTACATTCAATCACAAGCACACCCCATTTCAATAGAAACCACACAACAACAACTTTCACTAGCCATAGGAAAATTTAGCCCGGAAATAAAAAATGCTTTCTACCGACATACACTACCCAAATACATACTGAGACTAATAAAACATAAGAGAGAACTGTACAGACTATATACAAACACTCAAAATAACGACCTAAAAAAGACAATGAACCAACTTAACAGAAACATTAAAACTCTGATTGGACAATACCGACAAGACAAATGGCTAGAAACATGTAAGGAAATACAGAAGGACAAAGGCAAAACATACTGGCGAAAAATTAAGAAACTGGCGCAATACAGGAAGACTGGCACTACTGACACAATTGACGAAAACGGAATAGAACGCTACACAGACAAAGAGAAAGCGGACGCATTCGCCAGACACTATCAAAGGACCTTCAGCATATCGACAAACCCTAACTTCGACAATGACAACTGGAACTTGATCAACGACTGGTACTTGAACTATTTTAACAACTCACCAAACTATGCCTGCACACTGATCACAGACATAGAGTACGATGAAGCCCTAGCGCACATCAAGAACACTGCACCGGGGAAGGACAAAATTAAGGCAAAAGTCCTGAAAAGCCTAACTCAAGAAACACACAAACTGATCCTAACTGAATTGAACAACTGCATCACAAATGGCAGAATCCCAGAAACATGGAAAAGCGGCTTAATAATCCCTATACCCAAAAATGGACTGGACAATACACAACCGAGCAACTACAGACCAATTACACTACTTCCAGTACTAGGCAAGATTTTCGAATGCATAATGAAGCAGCGGCTTGACAAAGTGATTGGAAAGTATATACCTACCTACCAATTTGGTTTCAAACAGCATCACTCGACCGTTCATCCGCTCTTTATTTTGGCCAACAATATACAAACTACCCACCTAACTGACAGAAAGACATCTTGCCTGTTTATGGACATTAACAAGGCTTTTGACAGTGTCTGGCATAGAGGCTTACTATACAAACTATACAAACTACACACACCAACATATCTACTACACACCATAAAGAACTTACTAGAAAACAGACAACTACAAGTACGAATTGACAAAACACTGTCATTTCCTTTTTCCCCTGAACAAGGGCTCCCTCAAGGATCCCCGCTCTCACCGTTTCTCTACAATATATACTGCCATGACATATACAATTACAACTTACCAGACAAAAATCAAATCGACAGATCGGCATACATATTACAATACGCAGACGACACGGCACTTATTGTACATGACAAAACTACTGAGAGAGCAGCTCAAAGACTCCAAACACTAACAAACAACACAATGACATGGTTTTATAAATGGAGACTAACACCAAACGCGTCAAAAAACCAACTTCTGCTCACAAACCACAGACTCAATGCTGACTCCCCTACAATAACTGCAGACGGCCAAACGACACAACCAAAAAACGACGTAAAATACCTTGGAATCACAATTGACCACAAACTTAAATTCACTAAACACATACGAAACATCAGGGCAGAAACAACAAAGAGAACAAAACACTTCCGATCACTAACCTACAAAGACAGAGGAATTAGCACAAACACCGCTACCAAAATATATAAAGCTATTTGTAGACCCTTACTAGACTATGGACATATACTCATGACCAACGGAACAGAAAGGACAAAACGTTATATACAAACAACAGAACAAATTGCACTAAGACTAATAACACGAATAAGACACCCCCAAAACCCACTACACAACCCCCCCCACCCAACTACTATACGAACGCACAAACATGACAAAGATCTCGGAAAGACTCATACAGCTACAGACAAAATGGACAAACAACCCCTACAACTGGACCATACTGAATCCCCTTTGTCTTACAAGACCAACCAGACAATCCCGCTTTCGTTTCCCTACACTAACGCCACTCGAACACTTACAAACGCTACGGACTAGTGGACAATAAAATAATTCCTTCTTGCCACTGAAATCTTATTTATTTAATAGTATTGCTAACCTAGAATAAGAGAATCTCATATTTGTTTTCATTTAGACTAAGACTATATGTATTAAACAAGGGCAGAAAGACCGATAGGTCGATAGCCTTTTTAGAAATAAAGATATTTACTACTACTACTCGCGATACAAAAAAGGTGGGAAAACGAACAGTTCTTTTCGAGGAAACGAAAAGCGAATGAAATGAAAGAAATGGAATGGAAAGAATAGCGAAAAAAATATGCTAGTGTTGCCATCAGAAAACTGATTTGTAAAATATTTCAACATCTTCTAAAAAAATCTGAAAATTAAAATGAACTTAACCTCTCACATATCTTAACTGAACGATAAGAATCTCCATATGCATACAATTTGTTTGGTTTGGATGATCCAAACGAAATATGTTGATCATTTTGTTCTCTATGATCTAATTCAATAGCAAAATAATTTAAATGAAAGGAAGTCGAAAAATTCTACAAAGTTCTTGAAAACCAAACTTTAACAAAAATTAACCCAAGTAGCTCTAGTGAAATAATTAACCTAGGTTTAGAACAAACACCAGATATACTACAGAGTGCAATGAAAAGAACCTAGAGGTAACAGAAAAATGTCCTGGTGAAGAGATTAGATTACTGCAAATTTATCAATTGTAATTATATCAATAATTATCAAATAATCAATTGTAATTATTTAAAAAAATAGGTGCAGGAGAGTGGAATTTTTGAGGAATGATGTGATGCCGCAGGAGTATACATATTTCGGTTATTATTAAATTAAGGAAATAGGAAACACTAAGCTTTCTGGTAAAAAAAACGACAGAGTATAACGAGTGACTTGTGAATATTTACATCTTTTCATATTTTATTATTTCCGCTTTGATCTATCAATTGGTACTGATTTTGTTATGATGCACTTCATGTGTTTATTCAATTGCGGCATTCGTCTGTTTTTTTTTGTCGTTTTTCTTGTTTTCTAGATAAGTACTTTTGGTTTATTTTTAAATTAGTCTTTTTTATTATTCTTTTTTGTGAACGAGAGTTATTATATGACAAATGTTTTTCAATTTTTTTTCTTAATTAACTTTTGACTGAATATTTTCTCAATGGGTTATGCGATTTGAACAATTTTATATGATCGGATCATAGCTCTATTCTTGGACAAAATGTAAGTAATAAGATAAGCAAAAAATGACATAACTATATGATACAGGCTGTTGAAATACTGTCACGTTTTCTTGGTCAAAGTTTAAAGCTTTCCGCGGGCAATATGTGATAGCCCAGGGAGAAAAAAAAACTATACGATGTTATAGCCTCAGGTCTTCTGAGCAATTTGGATTTTTCATCGTTGGTTTATCGAGAGCCATTCGACAGATATAATTTTTTATATATATTTAATATTTATGAAAGTTGTTTCTTCGTTCCGAAGGAGGCTGTGCAAATAAACCTTTTAATACAAGCTTAGCGCTGTCAACCTCTGTTTGCTATTTTATTACGTATCTAACTCTTTTTTATAAGGGAACAAAACAAAAAACAATATCCTTAGATCTAAAAACAAAAATATCTCATCCTTAGGAAAACCAAAACTTTAACAACTTAATTGACAGAGCGCAGAGAGCATCACAATAATCTGCGCTATCAAATTGCAATAAAATGTTGTTGGCACTGCCTTTTTGCCAGAAAATTTCTTCGCAAATAAAAAAAAATTAAGTCAATTTCGCACGGAAAATGTGACCAGTCATAAAAAAATTAATATTTCTCGAATGGCGCAGGATAAACAGACGATGAGAGATCCAAATTACTTAGAAGACCTGAGGCACATCGAATGATTTTTTATCTCTGGGCTACCCCATATTGCCCGCAGAAAGAATTAAACTTTGACAAAGAAAATATGACAGTTTTTAAACACCCCGTACTGGATGATTGTTTCATTATTTTGCTTATCTTATAACTTAAATGATTTGATAAAAAGTTGGGGAATATTTAAGTCATACATTAAATTTTAAAGCGCAGAATATATTTTTCCTTCCTTTAAGTCGATATATTTTTTCTTGCGTTATAATGTTTATTGTTTTTAGTTTTTCAACGTCTGCTGGTCTTTCATCGAGTATGGTGTGATATTCTTACGAAGTTAGTTTGACTACACCACAAACTTTTGGCTGCTTAATTATTATTTTTTTACTTCTGCTTTAATATTATCTTCCACTTTTGCTCTAAACAATATGTGATTGCTGGCGGAGTGGAGCCTATTTAAAAAGTCTAAGTTTTTTTAGAAAACAGATTATGAAGAAGTTCGATTCCATTTCTAGTCTCCGAATCAGGGCTTCTCAAAGTCCCCCGTCTTTCCTCTTGATTTTTCTTCTGGTTTGATTCTTTGGAAGCCATAATTCATACAGAATAACTTTTCATTGTGTATGTAATTCATCAGTATCTCTCATCGGTCATATCCAGCACTCGTTTCCTTGTATATTGACTTTTATTGATTTTTTTCCATATTTTGGCATATCAATTTCCCATTATTATATTGTTATATAAATATGCTTCTTTACGTTTTTAACCGTTTGATATATCTTTGTACCATTAGTCATTATCTTTTTCGCTCGAGTCGCTTGTAGCAGTATCTTGTTATTATAAATGAGGAGAAGAATAAAACTCTATTCAGTAAAAAATTGGTCAGCTTATGGTACCCTACATGTATGAAAATATCTCTAAATGTGCAAAATATGTTAAATGTTAGTAAAAAGTATTTATTAGCTTGATCACTTACCCTTAAACCGTATGATGAGTGTACGGCATCTGGAGGCGACGTAGGAAATCGATGCATTGCATGGCTAACCAAAGCTGCCATAGGAGTGCAACATATGTGTTAACATGTCACTGAAATTACAAATGATAAATGTTAAAATTGTGAAAATTTGTAACCAATTATCTAACAAAAAAATATATTTAACAAATTTTAACAGTTCAATTATACCTGCTCACTTTTGCGCAACTTGTCCGGTTTCGCAAATATGAATTATTAATTATATAATTTGATGAAACTAATCGAGTTTAGTCAAACTATAAATAAATTAATGAAATATTACAAACAATATTAAATGTGCTTTGCAACGCATCTTAATTCGTAAACAAGTTAAAAATACATTTATTTTAATTTATTCCAAAATTTTTATTTTTTTCTAAATTTTAATTAACCGAGGAGATTTTTCAAGAGACATCAGTACAATAAATAAAATTATTGCATAACACATAATTTCAAAATGCGCAGATATGTCTATAATCGTAGTGTCCAATTAAAAAATGTAATGTGGCTGAAAAGGGGTGACTTTTTAGTATGATTAGAAATGAAACAGCAAGGAAAAATCCAACAATGAAATATAAATAGTTTTTACTGCGGATTGAATATACTGGATGTTGCAAAAGGATGTGCGAATATTTAGATTTTGTGTCGTGCCAATAAAGCTTGGTTCGGTACTGGCTCTCCCTGCGGAAATAATCGATCTTGAAAATCGACTATGAACAAAAAAAATCTGTTTCCAATTTTTTTTTAATTTACAAATGTGTTTTATGGTTCGGTCTGTATACGGATACTTTATGTTTGCCTTCTTTAATTTAGCTCATGTTTCAATTCTCCCTGAGCTTACTTCCGTGACAACAAAATACAACAATAATTAGTTGCTTAAAAACTGCATTTCATTAAAAAATGTTTACTGTTATAATTTCCTTGTGTCCTTAATAGTGTCATAACTTTTATATTTAATATATAAAACTTTATATTTTTCTACATTATAAACCGTTTCTTAAAAAGAGCAACCTTCCAATATGCGGTTATTTCAGACTTTCTATATTTGAATTACAAATTAATCTCTTGCGAATGCTTATGGCGTCTTTTGATAAATTTTGTATGGATTATGCTCAGTTTTTCAGTAAATTTATAAATCAAACAAAGAGCATATTAAAGCGACCCCTTAAAAATTACCTTCTGAACCCGGCCTTAAAATAATTGTACATCATTTACAGTACCTAGCATATGTTCTCAAATTAGTTTCTTTCTTTTCTAAATCCGCTGCTGGACATTTGCAATGACTTTAAAAAATAAGTTTTCCTTCACAAATTGTAGAGTTTTGCTCGTTTCCCGTTCATCTTTCTTTATATTATTTATGGCATCATCAAGTACAAAGTGGTAGCTGAAGTCACAAGGCCTCCTTTAATATAAAACCGAGCTAGTGATCTGTTCTAAAATGAACAAAGCCGAATATCACCGTGCCTGTGATTTACATAGAAATCGCTGTTTAAGAGACAATAAAATATTCACCGTGTGAATATAAAAGTTGGGGAAGCGTTTTTCATGTCCAGATGTGTTGAAAATGTATACCGTATCAAGGGCGAAGCCTTTTTATTGGGCTTTAATGCTTCTTAATTTCCTTCTGTGGTACCCGTTGAAAAACAGAAAGTCGTATATGAACATATTCATCAGTTTGTCTGTTCTATTGAGAACCATATCAGTTCTGTCCTTTTCGGGAACATTGATTCATCTAATCCTGGCAAAAAAGAGTAAGTTGAACCTAATAAACCTTTGATTGCGACTTATCCATCTCCCACTTATAGAACTTGAATTATGAGTATATTTCAGATGGAACGAACATTGATACCAGCGAAGATATTGGCGATCTATTCGGCTTTGTCGGTTGTATGTCAGTTAGCATAAATTTTTCAATTTATCATGCAAATTGGTCTAGATTCTTCAACAACTTGCTTAACTTTGGGAAATTTGGAGAACCACCGTGCTATAAAAAGATCGTTAAAAGAGGAAACATGATTACCTTAGGGTGCATTATATACACATTTCCAGGCATGTTATGGTACTGTTTACTTTCCTACATGCAGGTGCCACATTGCAAGGAAATGAATGTGAAAATGGGCCTTAATGAACCATGTGGAATGATAAATCCTACTTGGCTGCCCGTCAAAGAAATGGAAAAATCACATTTTAAATTAGTTTACATATTTCAAGCTGTCGGCATTTTTGTGTACCTCCCGTCTACTTTGGTTATTAGCAGCATTCCACTGGAAGCTGTGGAAATTATTGTGGCTCGATTGAACCATTTGAAGGGACTTTTCCGAGACGCTTTCAAATCTGAGGATCCGAAAATTTGTTCAAAACAGTTATCCTACTGCATCAGCTACCACCAAGACATCATCAAGTATGTCTAAACCTATTAATTTGCCTGATTACTTGAAAAGCCAAAAAAAATATATGAGTTTGTTACACTTTTAGAGTTTCTCAAGAGTTAAGTGGTTTGGTTAAGTCAACTATGGGAAGCTTATTTCTAACAGCTGCCATTGTTATCGGTTCACTAGGCAGTCAGATATTCAAGGTGGTTAATTAAAATAACTTAATTTTAAACTAAAATTCAAATTATTTTATGATGCTAAAACGCAGGCATCTACACCAAAAGCCATCTCTTTCATCATGGGATATATACTGACCGTGTTTATAGGATGTCATGCTGGGCAAAGACTGATTGATGAGGTAACGTTATTACAAGTTGTTAGCGATCGAAATCAAAGCCATGTTCATTAACATTTGATTATTGGCAATAATGCAGTGCAGCGCCAATTTCAATTTCACTACTGTTTCCATTGATGACCTTTAAATTATTACATAACATAATCAGAGCATTTTAGAGCCTAGACCTGGCAAACTATGTGTACGACTCCAGATGGTATGAGATGGATCCCAAAGTGAGGAAAGATATTGTATTCATTCTGAAAAGATGTCAAAAACCCATCGCTTTGGGTGCACCACCTTCAATGGGTTCAGCTGGATATTTATTATTTTTCATTGTAAGCTGAGATGATAATATTATAATAACCGCTGAATTGTAATTTATAAAACATATTTCAGCTGATAAAAACATCGTACACCTACCTAACGCTTCTTAATGAGCTGGAGTAGTTGACGCAATTAAACCGATCACGGACACTTTATGCTGATATGTTTTTTTTTTAATTTTCGAAATTATGCTTTGTTTTTAAATAGCCAAGACGTGCAAATATCTAGTAGAGCATTAATTTTCTTATGAAAATGCTACTGCAAATCGACACATTTTCATATTTACCTATAGCAATTCTTAGAACCGAAACCATTTCAATTTCAAATTTAAATTCGGAAGAACAAACTCCAAAATAACAAAAAACCAGGTTTGTCATTTTCGCCAAAATGTGTACGTACGACAAAATTATACGTAAAAATGGTTAATAAAAACATGCTGTAATAATATTTTAATATGGATAAATTCGAGTATTTATATTCATAGTTATAGCACACGATAGGTAATGGTCACATTTATGAGGGAATCTGACTGTTACATACTAAAAAATTATTTTGTTCGATTCTAAATGCCTTCGACTTTTTACCGCTTAATGAATTTACCTAAAGAACAATTTTTCGCAAAAATTACCACGAAGATGCACTTATTACTGAAAGTTATAAATGTAGCTTTCTTTTACTCCTGGCTAAATTAGTTTTCCTACTCAACTTTTGAAAATTTATTTAACGAGACGAGGGAATAGAATGCAAATTTTACATAAGGTCTGTTTTAGTTTTTGCAGTTGGTTTTAGTCAGTCTAAACGTCTTGGAAGTTGGAAATCGAGCAGTTATCGAGTTCCGTAAAAGACTTTGTCCTTATTCTGTTAAAAGAATTTTTTTAATTCAAATTTTAGAGCCGAGTTAACTCTAAAACCATTTTATTGAAAACCTTTCTGTTGAATATTTCGACTCAAAATTGTAGCCTTTTGAAAAGACAAAAGTTCCTCACGGCATTTATTACGAATTGATAAGAGGTACTCTTACTTCTCAATAAAAAGAGAATCCGAGAAGACGTGTTCTGATTCTCACCTAGCGTATTCTACAACACACTTAGGCTCAAGATGTAAAAGAAAATTTTAGTTAGTAAAGAAATTAATTCAGAAAACCGTCCTAGACACTCTGTCTTCGTTTTCAAAAGATACGTAAAAAAGAGATGTTTCTAAGTTGCGAAAAAAAGATAATAGAATATAAATCTGTAAAATATTCACTCTGAATATTCCGCTTTACACAAATTGTTATAATTATTAATTTATTTCTCTATTACGATTCTGATAAATAATTCGTTCTTTCCTGCAAAATACGCGCACTGCTATATCAATCCGTAATAAAAGAGGTAACGAAATTCTGTCTTTCCAAACGACACGAAATTTGGGAACAAAATACCCAAGAAAATGGTTTTGAAAACATTAATCCACCTCACCCATATAGAACTTGTCTTAAATTCGTTGGTTGAAAGAAAGATTTTCCTAATGAAGTCATTATAATGAGCCTGAAAAAGCATTCATAAAGGCATAAAAAAGATTTCAATTTTTTATTTTTCTTCTGTCTTGTGCTAAGAAAGTGAAACACTGAGTTTTCTTAGCGCCCTTGTTGCAGTTTTACCAAAACCAGCTGACATGTCCAAAGAATTTTCTAGCTTCCTCAATGTATTAATTAGCATCAATTCACTGGAACGAAACGAAAACAAACAGGAACAATCATTGTAAGAGGCAGTTTTATTAGAATAGAGCCCGATTAACTTTCTGTTACTATTGATAATTAACATTTACTAACATTTCAAGCAACTGTCTAGAATCAGATCTAAGTGTACCGGTTGTGCTCTTCTGGTCGTTTTTTATTTTAGCAAACATTGTATTCTGCTAAAGGCACGTTTCAAAAAAAAATAAGTTCTTTGATAGTATTCATTATACTTAATGAAGATATGATGTAACATACTAAGATAATATGTAACATACTTGTTACATACCACAAATGTTTTTAATTGGTAATTAGCACCCAGCTAATTATTCGTATAATTTATAAACTCTAAAAATAGATGAAGCTGCTAAGTGAAAAGCAATCATTATGCGTACATAAAATGTTAAAAACAAAAATGTTTCTACAGCAATGTTAATTAGACTTCCTTCCTAATTAATTGGCAATAAAAATATTAAAATTCCAGTTAAAACTTCACCTCAGCAATTCATTTTTCTATAAGTGATATCTTTCAAATTCGTTTATTGAAATTGCTTGCATCAGGTATCCAATTAGATATTCACGCTTTGCAGTAATAATGGCCCGGTATTTTGGAACACAGTGGATGAATTATCATGCTTTATGAACTCGCATTATTTAAAATACCGTATAATCCAACAAAAATGTGTAAATTTATGTAATTTCCAATTATAGATATATCATATTTAGCTAATGCAATTTGCATGAACAAATTGAGGTCATTTATAAAATGTGCAATTTTGTAATATAAATTGGCTGCAATAAATGTACGCTTATTGGCATCTGGCAATAGCACGGCAAATAGAGATTTTTAACATATTTCCGTAGTTTTAATGGCAATCAAACTATATGCTTCAATATGTGTGAGTTTCATCTGCTTTGTTATAATGCATAAATAATGGAAGTTGCATTTTAGCAGATAATTCAACGGAAAGCCTTTGAACGATTACCTTTTTTCCGCAATTTTAACATTTCAACTGGACATGAATAATAATCAAAATCGTTTTTTAAATTCGATTATCAATAAATACATACTCACTGGTTTTTTAATTCATAATCAATCAACTTCTCTTGACAATATTTTTATTACAAAAGAGACGGCGACTAAACGCCAAAAAAGGAACACTTGCAAAAGACATTTTGCTAACATTGACTGAATTCTAATTCTCTAATGCACCATAACAGTGGATTTTTTTGAAACCATCTTTCATAACAGATTCGTTTTTAAACGCGTGATTAATTCTCAAATACCGCTCATGTTATCTTTTTAAAAACTCAATCAAATTTAGCACCGTCGCTCTTATGATTTGCATGCAGATCGGCCCATAAGAAAGTAATAAAATATTCATCGTGTGAATATAAAGTTTCGGGAATCTTTTTCCAGGCACACATTTGTGGAAAATGTACGCCACAGCAAAAGATAAGCCATTTTATTCAGCTTTAATACTTCCTAATATATTCGGATCGTATCCGTTGAGTAATGTGAAAGCTTATAAAAGAATATCGTTCAAGTTTGTCTGCTTTATTGAAAATTGCATCAGTTCTAGCTGGTTTAATTCCCTTAGATTTTTGCAACAAAAGTATTCGGCCTAAAATGGTTACGTAAATAAGTTAAGCTATTTTCTCATAGAGAGAGTTTTTCACCTGAAAATACCTGAAATGTTCTTCAGCTGAAATAGTTGAAGCTCATACCATATATAGACGCTGGCATAAGAAATAATGTTTAGTTAGCACCGAGTGACTGCTCTTGAACATTTTTTTAATGTTTTTTACAAGACATTTTGATAAAGATATGACAAATATATTAGGATATGTGGTTACTTCAACAACACTATAAATATTAGAGAGTTATTGGAAATTATAAATACTGCCATGCAGTAATAGGGTTAATCCTTATTTTAATACTGCATTAGCTTTATTTCTTTAACGAAATTATAGTTATTAGGGTCTGTTCACTGCTTTCAATATTAAAAGGGTCTAACTTAACTTTACGTTGTTGTCTTTGTATTGTTTACCTTTTCATTGGATTTTGGACGCGGTTTGAGCATTTCCGCTTAATTGTTACAATGGAAAAACGTGTGAAAATAGAAACTAGGTTATGGATACAGGGTGTCCGGTAAAGGTGTGGCCAAAACTTAATGAGGCAATTCTACAGCAAAAATTACTTTGACTAGTTACAATAACAATTTTGCAAAAACTCAATAACAACATATCAACAGGACGTTAAAGTTAGATTTTAAAAATGATTTTTGTTTATTGTTTAAAAGTTGAGATTTATTCGTTAATGCTAAGGGGTTGAAGTCACCCATGTCATCCATTAAACGACCTAAACTTTTTTTATTTTCCTCTTTTTGCTATGATTTATTTCAAAAAATTAAGGAACATTCAAAATTACGTAAAAAATCTGTATCGTCACATCTCTCTAAAATGAGCCGTTTTCGAGAAAATCTACTTTTCAAATGGTCTTGCAATTTTCCATACCGACCATCCTTCGACCGATAGGTCGATAGCCTTTTTTTAGAAATAAAGATGTTTACTACTACTATTCCATCCCTTTGTTTAATTTCTTCACACGTCAATAATTCTCTGCCTCAATTCGGGCGGGCTGCGTAGGTACTGGAATGCGGTATACTAACGATTTTAGATACCCCCAAACGAAAAAATCCATGGGAATTAAATCAGGAGATCTAAAAGCCCACTCGACAAACCCACACCGTCCTATCCACCTTTCAGGATATGTTTCACTCAAGAATCTCCTAACAGATACGCCATAATGTGGAGGAGCTCCATCTTGTAATAACCACATTGAATTTCTAACTGGAAGGGGCACATCTTCCAAAAGAATAGGCAATTGATTTCTTAAGAAGTCTAAGTGTCTCACTATTTAGTCTAGGAGGCAAAAAATACGGCCCAATTAAATAGTCTCCTACTATACCAGCCCACACATTAGCAGAAAACTTATTTTGAAAATTACTTTCTACAGTGGCATGAAGATTGATGCCCATTGATGATCATTATGTGGATTGATTAAACCGTCATGGCCAAATCCTGCTTCATCCGTGAATAACAAACTTCCTAAAACTTTTTCGTCGCCATTATGAAGATCAAGGATTCTTTTACACATATGCGCACAAGCGAAGGGATCTTCTTCACTTAAAGCCTGAACCTTCTGATAATGAAACGGATGAAGTTATTGTTTCTTTAACACCTCGTGCACTAAACTTTTTGGATCATTTTCCTGAGCACTAATTGACCTTACACGAAGATTTGAAATATCTCCAATCGAGTTCAAAATACGATTTTTAACTTGACTTATTCGTGTTCGTCTCCGACGACCTAAGTCAAAAAGTGTTGTTTTAAGTGATCCAAATTGTCCAAGCCTAGTGTGGATGGCGCTAAACAGTCGCCGTCGTGAAATCGTTCTATTTGGATATATTTCAGTAAACACATGTCATGCCGCAGATGTGTTATAAGAACTTATCACACACATTTTTGCTGTAGTTTTGCCTCGGTAAGTGTTGGTTGTATCTTATCCAGGCACCGTATATGCACTGAAATATCCTGCAAGAGAACGTTAGAACCGTCAACTGCCAGTTTGAGGTAGAAATAAAGCTGTACAGTATCGCTGCACAATTAGCACAGAACAGTATCCTTATTAAGGGATCCCTTATTGTGAACATTTTTGATTAATAATAATAAAAACTAAGGCTTCAAAATCAAAAAATAAATATTTAAATGTATTTCAGTTACAGATATATCACATTTGCCTGTCGCAATTTGCATCAACAAATTGGGGTCATTTATTAAATATGATATTTCATAATACAAATTGCAATAACAGCCTGTTCATAGGTATCTGATTAATCATACATCATACACGAGTACAAGAATTTATTTTAAATAAATACTAGTTTAAAAATAAAATTTGCCACAATAATAATAATTCAGGCACGTTTTATTTCTTTATTAACTGTCTTGCTTGCGATACGGTAAAAGTAAAACAAAACAAAAATAGTTAAAATTAGAATAATGAAGATGGCAAAATTATCTCAATAATTGTGTTGCATACTTCTTACAGTTTGGGAATTTTATTAGATAACAAGCTTGATCATTTATTAGCAATTATTCAGTTACTGCAATGTCAGAGTTATTCACGGCACATTATGCCTTTAATAATAGAACCAATTTTCGCCTTCGAAATGTCAGCAGCGTTACCCAAAAAAATGTGATAATTTACCAAAGCCCACATTTGCGCCATATTCTATCATAGTTTCACTGCCTACATCTTTAAAATGAGCTAACCACTATCATAACATTAAGAAATAATGAGTAAACATAGGTATGGGAAATGCTAAAAAGAAGGAAACTCGAAATCGTGGAATATTCACAAACACTAGAAATTGATGAAATCGAATGGAAAACCTACTTTGAACAACTGTACACAGAGATACCCGAAGAGGAAAACAGAAACGAGATTGAGGAAGAAGGCGAAGAAGCTGAAGAACCTCCGGAAATAATCGAAACAATGACGATGGAACAGACAAAGAAGATTAAAAACAGAAAAGCACACGGATTGGATGGGATACCAAACGAGTTATTGAAATATGGGGGACACTAGCTAATGACAGAATTTATAAAGCTATTTAACAGTATACCAACAACCAAAAATGTCCCAAATGATTGGAAAAAAGCATAACCATCCCAATATTCAAAAAATGGGACAAAAAATGCCCAGAAAACTATAGAGGCATAACCCTACTAAGCTCAGTCATGAAACTGTTCACGAAGATCATAGAAAAAATAACTAGCGAACATGTAAAAATATCGGAAGAACAACAAGGGTTCAAGAAGAATCGGTTGACCATGGATGATATCTTCATAGTCAGGCAAGTAGTGGAAAAAGCTATAGATTACGGAAAGCCCGCATATATGTGCTTTATAGACTTCACCAAAGCACTTGACAGGTTGAACGATGTGATAGATATTCTTTTTAAAAAATGTACCCAGAACCGTAATAGACGTCATAAGAGCACTAAACCACAACACATCTACCCACATATTGGTTAACCAAAATATGACAGAGGAAATGAAAACACCAATGGGAATGCGGCAAGGAGACTCCTTAAGCCCACAACTTTTCAATCTACTAATGGATGAAATAATAAACCAGGTTGAAATCACAGACGGAGGAACATACACTCACAACAGGTGAAATCAAAATCGTCTGTTATGCCAACGACGCCCTAATTATAGCGGATAATGCGGACGGCTTACAACGGCTTCTATACTCATTCAATGTAAAAGCAAAAACCTTCAACATGCAGGTATCGACCAGAAAAACCAAAGCCCTTGTCGTTTCCAAAGAACCAATGAGATGTAAACTTGCCTTGGAAAATACAACAATAGAACAAGTCACGTCGTTCGAATACCGAGCCATACAAATTACCTCAAGATAAAATAGAACAAATGAAGTAAGAGAACAAGCCAACAAAGCCAGCCGAATCTCAGGTGCACTTCGGGACATTATCTGGAATAACACCAACATGAGCAAAAAGTCAAAGATTAAAATATATAAAACCTGTGTTAGACCCGAACTAACATACGCTATAGAAACAAGACCTGACAACAAATGAACAAAAAACACCCTACGAACAACACAAATGAAAATACTCAGAAACATCTCAGGGTACACACTGAGAGACAGAAAAAGAAACACAGACATAAGGCACGAATGTGAAGTGGACGACATCATCAGATGGGGACACAAACGTAGAAGGGACTGGAAGAGTCACGTGGACAGGATCACAGAAGGAAGACTGGCAAGAATTGCTAGAGATGGAAGACCATGCACAAGACGCTTTTCCGGAAGACTTCAAAAGAGACGGGTGGAGTCATGAACCTCAAAATCTCAAGAGAATTGGAAAATACAGGTCTAAGGCCTACAATATGAGGAAGAAGAAGAAGAAGAGTAACAATACGATGGCAAACAATAATATAAATTATAAAACTCGCTTGATTAAACAGGAATCATTCAATCCATAACCTATCTGTAAACAATTAAAAAAATGTGTGACAAGTTGAAAATGTAGTGAAAAAACTGAAAAAGGATGAAATAATATACTGTACTAGCGACTGATGATGAAGATAAAATATTATGAACAACGCATTCAACAATTGGAATGAATTATGAACAACAAAAAACGATAAAATACCACGATAGTAACTGAAAATAATGAAACTTACAATAAATGTATTATTTGTCCATTAACTTCGAATGGGGCTTGTGGTTGGAAGTTAGATCTAAATGATGCAACGTTTTGCATGTTTCCTTGAGAAGAATTTAGAAAGTCGAGGTCTAGTACTACCCAGCATTGTCAACCATATTTTATTAGCATATATTTATAATTTTGTTATTGCACTTTGTAATTAAGTATTTTCGGTAAATACTTAAAGTGAAGGTAAATCGTTTCGAGCCAGCACTACAAGGAGTTTTACGTTTTGAGTTTTATTTTATTAACCCATTTTGTGTATGGACGTTTTTAACTGTCGCGACTTATATAATTGATTTGTGTGCCTCTTGCTTCCTGTGTTTACATTTTAATTTTAAAGTTTTAATCATTAATTAAACTAATTCGAGACGTTTTATCGAAAGCTGCTATTTCAGGTCGCACCTAATGTCGAATTTCGAAGAAGAAAACAATAGTAACCAGACATCAAATGCCTTGATCATGCAGCAGCGTCAAAACAAAAAATATGTTTCACAAATAAGTTACATGAAAAACAGAAATACCAGTTTTACAATGGATTTAAAATGACACGTGACGGTGAAAAAGCAGTCTCAGCAAAATATGAGCTGCCACTGTCTATTCAGGACGTCTGCTATTTTATTAAATTACTTATGATTACTGCTATCCGAACAGGTCGACATCAGGTTTTTACCCGTGACAGAAACTTAATTCCCTCAAAGGTATTTGCATAGTTTTAATAAATATCTCGAGCATATGCGAAGCTAAGACACCTTGTACTTATACAAATTAACCTTATTAAGGTGATAAAACAGGATGGCAGTCTTCTGAGGTGAATAATATTGCTCCACGAAGAAAGATTCTGCGGAATTTCTCATTACTTCTGACTATCTATCTCCTTTCCACAAAATATGTCGGTAATGTTCTGAAACATATGTGGAAGATTTTCAGTTTTATTTCTTAATGGTCAACTTAATATATAACTTAATTAAAGCTATTTTCTGTTTGCATGGTTTACTTTGCAAAATGTGATGCTTTGTTTGAACATAATAATTCAACTTCTATTATTGTAATATAATAATACGGTGAAATAGTCGTCAATGTTTTTACTCATAATATTGTAATGATAATAACAGTAATAACCGCTTAAGCTTTAGATGATTGGCAAGCCCTATTCGCTTTCCTATTGAAGAAAGCTAGCGCCCCTGTGTCTTTTAATATTTCACTTTCAATAATATCGATTAAATAATTCTTCCAGCAAATAAACGGCTATTTAGATGCATGCATAATGCTATCACATATATTTTACATTTTATTGACTGGTTGGAAGAAAACTTTTAATCGATCTCTGATTCATCTTAGTGGGGAAGTAGGCCGATTTGAAGAGAGATTCTTGCTGCAGGCTAAGTTTCGACTCCTCCTGATTACGAGTTTATGTCCATTGCACCTGCCGCCAGGATTGTACTACGGAAAAGACAATCAATGGATTTTTAAGAAAATTATAAGTAAACAATTAAATACTGAAAACTAAGTCAACCATCTGTTACTAAAAATAAATAGGAAATTAATGCAGAAAAAAGGCAATTTGCAAATGCTTTCGATACTGTCAGATTATGTTCTATTAGCTTGCAACGAGGCGACTTAAAATCCTTCCATCATCGTGTAGAATTTAGCTGCTGCTTGATAAGACGTGATATGTATTAACGATTATAACATTGTATCCATAGAGCTTTTAAGCTTTGCATACATTATGCAGATAAGAAATGCTCTCCGCTTCTAAGTGTACACCAATTAAGAACTGGTACAGTTCGTTCAATTTGCTTCATATCTTTAAGTGGCATCTTTGTTTGTCCATTTCACTAAGTAACAGAAGATTCAACTCATGGCCTCTAATAAGAAAACCTAGCTTCCTTAATATCTGGAAGTTTGTCCGTTTAAAATCTTTAATTTCTGATGCTAACAGTAGCTTGTTTCCCAATTACCCAGGAAAATATGGATACTTAAATAGCCGAATTTGCGATGTTAAATTTTTCAATAAGTAGTTGCTAGTGTGTATTTCGAAGATCAGTCTCGGTCCATCCCTGTTAACGGTACATTCATCTGATGAGTGAAAGTGAAGCGCAACAACAAAACACATTTTATTTACAATTAACATGGCTTCTCTGAAGACGGTTTTCATGGCTCGACAAGAAAGCGATTAGGCAGATTTCGTTCGCATGGTTCACTTTTGATTTTTAAAGGCCAATGGCAACATCAACCTTACTCTCATCACATTTTCCAATTCATGCAATTGAAAATAGCATGATAAAGCTGAATTTTATAATGCCTAACAATGTTTCTCAGGAGTCACGAAGATACTTTATTTCAAATGATGCGTCTTTTAATAATGGAGAGTTTGTTTTTGAGAATGTAGATTACTAAAGGTAAATTGTTTGTTCAGCTGGTGAGATTTAGACTATTTGTAGAAACATGAAATTTCCGAAGAATTGGAAGGGAGAATTGTTGAAATAAATCAATTGGAATTGAAGTAGAGATCAATGAACATCGATGCAGTTTTATATTTTTTATGCTTAAAGGTCTTAGTCATGGCTATTTATTATGAGTTTTAATTGATTCTCCAAAACATTTGATCTAATGCTCATGTTTTCTTAAAAATAGCAATCATAATGATTTTTTTAAATTACTGGATGTGGATGTGGGACTAATCCACATGTGTATCATTTTGCAACGAAAAGTGGACAGCTATTTATTTGCCATGTTTGAAGTTTAGAACGTACGTGAGTGAGTTTTTCTCCCCATAATTGCAAGTCATGCAGCGTTCAATGAAACTCTATTGGATTAAGTTGCCCAAATTTAAAATGGATATATTGAACGGTTTAAAGTATTAAAGGAATAATTGTCACTTTTGGGTGCAAACAGACCATGGAATATGTTGGAAACATTACTAAGCTTCGTGAGGTGTTAATATTTTCTCCAACTATGAACGAAGGATTAAAAATAACCTTCACGTTTGTAAAAATTACCTGTGTCTGATAAATTATTCCACAAAAAATTGCCACTTGTGTAGCAGAAGATGCAGATTAATCACAAGTTCAGTTTCCATGATCTTGAAGGAAAGTGAAACTGGTAGAATTTTGAAAAAATGGATTCTAATGTACAATAACTGACTAACAATTACAAACATGCTTCTACTTCAACTTTAATACCGATAACATTGTGAAAACTTAGTGAAAACTTGAGAAATATCAAATGATCCCTTTGTGATTAATAGCTGTAGATGCTGATAACGTTTGTGGTAAATGTTTGTTCGTGATAGTGTTAGCAGATAGCCAACGCAAAGAACTGCTTTCTCAACCATGTTAGATAGGCCGTTGACACGTGGTCGTGAAAGCCTTTCCTCGATTCATTGCCAATGCCAAAGATCGGACATTTTTCCGGTATCAAAGAGATTGGCAGAATTTCGCAATGTAGGCGAAATGAGAATGGTATAATTTGGCAAATTATTAAATGTGAGGTTGATGCCTTAACACCTGATCAACCGCAACTAAAGTTGAACACAGTTGAAAGTAATTTTGTGTGTGTCTTACATCTAGTTTCATTTAAATGCAACAACATGGGTCGTTTGTTTTTCATATTGCAAACATTTCTTGTGACAACTTTAAGAAGTACACATAGATCGAGGTTTGGAGAATCCTCGAATGTAGTTAGACCTTTCAAGTATAGTTCTGGATAATGTTCTGGTCTAAAGTTCATTGAGGTGGAGGAAGCTATGGAAATTATGTTCATTTTTGAACCGATGTATATTGAAAACGAATTCGATATCAGTAAAATTAGGCTTATTTTGAAAATAAATCTAGGCGCATTATTATTATATTTAATAGAACGCCATATTTTTTATTAGTATTGCCCGAAAGCGCAATTTGCTTTCATAACAGTGCTATTTTTGCTTTTATTTTAAAAACAACATAATTGTGTTATCATAGTTGGAAATTAGATGATATTTGCTGGAAAGTGCGTAAAATTAGCGGTTCAACATCTTCACTGGAAGAAGAAGAAAGAATTCAGCATCATCATATTTTTTCTTTTGTCATATTTCGTGCCTCTTGTTATACTTGTTATACCACCTTTTGAAGGTAACAATTTATATAGAACAATACTATGAAAATTTTCAATAATCATGTACAATTTTTGGATAAAAAATTATAAATTTTAAAAATGATCTCCGTTTTATAAAATGCTAACTATTCGCTTTTGCATTAGACCCTAAAAATCAAATTTTTACAATTTTAAATTTGTTTATCATATTTCGGCTGAATTTGTCTATTAATGTTTTTCATACATCTCTAGAAGTAAAAATCTAACTCCAATAAAGTGTTAAAAATTATTATTTTTACAATAATTCTGAAAAAAAAATACATTTTCCACGCCTGCACTTGAAACAATAATGTCTTCATGTTATAAAATACAAATTGTCAGTGTCTTATATGTTATTTATAACTAAAAGTAAGTGTATGTGGTATATTTGGAAATAAAAATAGTAAACAGCAACTCTTACAAGTAAGAGGTCTTGTTTTGCAGTAGAACAAAACTTTCTTAAATAAAAAAAATTGTTGTGTACATTTTCCTGACTGTACTTCAATTTATTTCAACAAATTTTCCTGGGTTTCAGTCAATTTTATTGTTTATTACTTAAAATGTTACAAATACGTTTCGGTGTGTTTATCCACCATCATCAGTTTGTGTATATAGTTGCTTCTACCTTCACATTTGACTGGTCACTCTATTTTAAGAAAGAGTGACCAGTCAAATGTGAAGGTAGAAGCAACTATATACACAAACTGATGATGGTGGATAAACACACCGAAACGTATTTGTAACATTTTAAGTAATAAACAATAAAATTGACTGAAACCCAGGAAAATTTGTTGAAATAAAAAAAAATCTCAACCGAAATAATTCCCAATGGTCACACGTAATAAACCCAATTCCTATTCTTCTTCATCGATACTGTCAAAAATGTTGTCTTGTATAAGTCACGATTCCAAACCGAACAACTCTCATGGAATTGTTTTTTCTCTTAATAGCTATTCATTAAATTCCGTATTGTAATATTAACTACTACAAGATCCGTACAAGACAAACAATAGATTCCATAAGACAATGGGATGCCACAACATGCCACATTAACATATCGCATAGCACTTTTATTGACTTCTCGCAGAAAGTGAAAAGTAAAGTTCCCTTATCGGGTTCAATCTTCGAATTTGTAGGCCAACTTGTATAACGAAGTAGAAAGAAAGTGAAGAAGCCGATTAATTTTATAACGCCATTGATTAAATGTATAATTAATATCGCAAGACGTCGAGGATCGAATTAAAAAGTTATACCCTGTTTAATTGCTCTCTTAGCTAATAGGTCAAGAATTGATTATTATTAAGTTATTTTCAAAACTCCATTAAATTTGTGATATAATTTTATGTGGATTTTTAATTTGCTTCATTGCAAATTTGAAGATCAAAATCTTGATGACGTAATCTGTCTATAAAAACGAAGCGTATGTTAACCCAAATTTTTATTTTTAAACAAAGCTGATAGTCTGATAGAAGCGTCGAAGAACGGTGATGTTCGATCACCTATCAGGGCTTTCTCATGGAGAAGGAAAACACTACATTTTCTTCCCAAAATTTGAAGGCGATCAACTGTTTTGAACATTCTTATCGCGAGGGTTCTATGAATTTTTCAATACAGGTATTGTTTCAACCGATGTTTTAAATAAAATGTTCACAAATTTTACAAAAATTGATATCCTGTCAGGTGAGCAAAAGATAACCATTGAAACGCATTATCTAGTTTAGTTTACTATCACTTTGGAGGTTAGAACTTTGCAGTAACTCCTAATGAGTAGAACTATCGAAAAGGTCCTAACGACTGATCAAATATTTCCGACCGTTTCTGAAATGTAATCTGATTTTAAATTTAATGTTCGTCAGCCCTTTAAAGGTTGATATTTTTGCTTGTATTTCAGCACCCAACCACCATCCAAAACATTATTGGTGATGTCGAATTCTCGAAACGGGCTATCGAAAGGTCCATATTTTGCAAGTTTTCTGAGGTGTAACGGATATTGGCTAATGAGCAAATAGGAAATCTCCCATCAGACATTTCGAATTGCGGCCGAGACAAAAGTTTTTTCTCACATTAAGGTTTTCGTGTTGTTGAAGAAGAAACCTATGACTAGGGCTGTAAAAAGACTTAACATCTCATCACGTACTTGCTACCGTTTTCAGGATATAAAATGTTTTATTTTCCAAAGCGCTTTCTACTTTAATAATTGTGGTTTTCTTGATTGGTTTAAAAGTTAGGAATTCTTGGATGAAACTGAAATTACTCAAAGACAGATTAAGATGGGCTAGCGAAAAGGTTTTTAGGACTGATCTGATATTTTCAATCAGTTTGGAGTTACGACGTTTTCCAACTTCAGCCAACTAAATGCAGGCGAAGCAGTAGTCCCATCTTCAATTTTACTACCCAAAAATAAAGCTTAACAAATTATAATTGCGATATTTCCCCCCGTTTTAACTTTGAATCGTATAAGTATACTTTTGGGTTCTTTTGGAGAAAACCCTCTGATCGTATTGAGACCTTGGATAGTTTGGGTTGTTTTCTATTTGTCTGCAAAACCGATTAGTTTGGCTTGATTTTGATAGAATGTTCCGATACCAAAACCTGCGGATTTCATTAAAAAATTACAGTCTTTCGGCAAGATTTACTGATATCCGGCACATACAATATTGGTTTTCTACGAATAACAAATTATTTCAGCAAAAAATTCAAGATCGCTTTAATGCTAAAGGCAAACATTGGAACACAGCACTAAAACAAGATTACAATGCTCTGTTCAATTAACGAGTATCGAAACTGAGCCACCCTGTATGGTACTACCACAGAAAGGGCAGATATGGCAAAATAATGAGCACATTTTATATGCAGAAAAATTAATGATTAGGCCCGGATCCAGCCGTCCATATACAAAACGAACCTTAAAAATTGAAGGAAGTTTGCTACTTACCAAAATAGTAAGGGTCCATCACCCATGCGAATCTGAAATTGAAAACGTGATTAAACATCGATTGTAATAGAAATCAATCTGGTCTGATTGATTACAATAATTTTCAAGTTGCAAAACAAATTTTAATTAAAATACATACAATATAAATTATGTATATCTCTCAGTTGCTAAATAGTGCTAAATAACACGAGAAAGTACGAAATGTCCATTCGAATTTTCCGCTTTAGATTGCCTCGTTTATCCCATTATAAGATATTTGAAAGTAATTTATAACTAAGATAAATTTGTCCCAAGTGCCATTAAACTCTTATTTTGCAAAATGCCTCATAATTTTAACCATTTGCGCAATATTTAAATGCACTGCTATAATTGAATAAGAATTTAATATATTAAATTGCATTAATTAACTGTTTCTTAAGTGTATTATGAGCGCATTCTTGTTCAAAACCACTAAGTCCTAGTTCATTCAGTCGCAGCTTTCTGAAGCATATCAAAAAATATCAATTTGTTTTTTTTTATTTCATTACATATCAATCAATGTGTTAATCTTTGCTTTCGGATCAGAGAATACCAACTCTCAAGTTAATAAATGCCGAATCATCTCTTCACAGTATTAAGCATTGTTCTGCAAGTAGCAATAAAAATCCAAATAAATCGCGCTTTACAAGGTTTGTTGGGCTTGAAAATACGATTTGCCTTTCTCCTAGCTGGCACGTTAGAGGCAATTAATTAAATATATAAAGTTATGGTTATTCGCTTTTCATCATTATAAACTCCAATTAATCCTCCTAGTTACGACCTTGCCTAAGATGCCCATATACAAAACACTTTCTCTGGGTCAAGTTTACCTTCACACAACTTTTGGTTTTGTTGTCGTATAGGGTGCGGTCCGATTAAAAACATTTCACTTTGCCCAGGGCTTTCAGAACCATTTTTATTTCGCAACATTGAAATGTATTGAAAATGTTCGCTTGATTCTAAATTTCACTTATCTATGAAAGAACCATACGAAGTAACGTAGCGTTTTAGGAAGAAAGTTTTTGAAGGATATCGATAGAATCTTTATCGTTCAGCGACTATCAACTTTATTTAATATCAAAATCATGCCATTTATTAGATCGCGTATTCTAGGAAATGCAGTTGGCCTAAAGTTGTTCTTTTGAATATTCAGCATCAAAACTTCTTTGCAGGGATTGAGTAGCGATGGTCGTCGTGTCATTTTCAAGTAAACTTAAAGATAGCAGATTATAACTTATTGTAATTGGAAGAAATATAGTTATGGCGTTTAATATGCTGGAGTGGTTTATGTATACATAAATTATGTTCTTCCATTCTATTCAACATACATACGAGAAGGTTCTATACATGTTCAATTAGGTCCATTAAATCTTTATTAAAACGACTTTTAAAACCGACCGCAATACCCCCATTTGGTTAACGAGTTTTAATAACATGCTGCTTCAGTTATTGCAAAATAGTTATACATTATTGCAAAGCTGAAATATATGAGCTTTAACTGTGCTTATTGTTTACAAACGGCTTACAGTTAGCCAGTATTTATTATGTAAGTTCATATTTAACATATGCATGCTTCGATATAAGCAGTTAACTATGTAGTATTAAAAAATATTAAAGGCTAATTGATCCTGACTTCTTGAAACAAAGGTCATAAAATACACTTTAAGACGAAAGAATAAGGAGCTTTAGCGGTCCACACTTTTTTGCAGACTGTAAAATAACTTTCCCAGTTACTTTCTTCTGGTTAACAGACGCCATAAATTGTTGGTAACATTCAATTATCTTCGGCTGTATGACATTGATGGTATCTGGTCTTAAGAAAAACGATAAGTCATTCAGATCAGACCCATAGTGCTTTAAGCCATTTCGGAGAAAATATTGACACAACTACAATATAATTAAATCCTATTATAATTTACAACGTAAAACTGATTTTATGGCTTTAACTCTACCAAGAAAAGCCGAGCTAAAGTGTGCTGGAAAATTTTGAACTTAACTGAACGTGTTTGTACTGATGAAATAAAAAGCTTTTTAAAGTAGCTCCAAATAACCCGAAGAGGATTTTGCTCAACTTTTGCCCCGAAGTTTCCTTAATGGTCTTTGGACCTACTATTTCCATTAAGACATCATTTTCAGCAGCATTGGCTTCAATATCCTGCTTATTCGTTTCTACATTCAAAAAGAGTCATTTATCTTGAGATTCAGCGCCCCTTTCCTACTAATTGCCTCCAGCGAACCTTTATGCAAAAACGTAACATTTCGATACGTATTAAGCACATTAAGCCTAGCTATTAACAATCTCATTAAAAATAAATCAAATGAAAAGTGTGCATACATCCTATTTACATATTGCAAATACCATTAACATTCCAATGAGCATTTAAGCGTGTGTTGCTTGAAGTTTTTAGTCATTAGATATTCGATTTTAGTATAATCTGGAATATTGAATAATTCAGACAAAGCAACTAACGCACTCAGTCCAACTAGTTTTCTACTCCATTAGGTAAATGCAGTGTTGCATATTAAGTTAGTGTTATTAAGAGATGTAATGTTTCCTCCTCCTGAGGCTCACCCGGATCAATATCTTTTTGCTCAGTTTTTTTTAACCAGGAACATTTTTAATCACAACTTTATAATCACCTTTATGGCATTTTCTTCATTTCGTAGTAATTATTATAATATTTGTTCTCAGAACATATACAAGACGTGTCTTCGAAAATTGCACACGAAGCGTTTAACGTGATGCAGGCAATTAATATAATGAGTCTATATTAAATAGCATCTGGGCTGCAACATACACGTATTCTTTTTGCCTTTAAATATTGATAATGGTGAAATTATTGACAATTATTGTTGCTCCTTTATTTTTCCTGGTTGCTTTATTATGCTGGAGCCAGTGTAATTATCAAGTAGCTTAAGTACAGTACATATTTACTGAAAGATACCGACCTGTTTGAATATGGGTAAGAAACCAGCCAATTTTTCAGGGCAAACGTATTCTATTAGGTTTTTTCTTTGTTATTTTGTATAAAGAAATTTGGAATATGCAGAGCCAGGAATAAAACGAAACGCAATATTTAAAGTACGTAAAAATTTTACATTCAATGTGGAAGATTCATTAATTTTTTCCACATTTACCTAAATTCGTTCCCTAATGGGAAGCCTAATTTTTCCATTTAGTTTTTCCTATCGGTGTCTGCAGTTTGTTCTCGGTTCTTATTAACCTCTCATTTGCCACCTAAAATTCTTCTCAGCAAAAACTCTCTTATGGATTATAAATGTTGATTGTCGTTACTTTGGAGTATTCATTACTTTGCTTACTTTAATTGCCAAACTAAACTTTTTAATACAGCATTGTTTTACAATTTGATTGAGTTATTGACTTTTATCCAGAAAATCTGTAGATATACTAAAAAATAAACCGACTTTAAAAGTAAATCAAACATTAATGAACTGCGATTAAACTTAGTAAACGAAGCCAGAAATAAATTCTCATTCTATATGTTTTTTAAGAAGGTTTATATTAATGCAAGCTTGTGTCCAACTGGAAAATTCACCACGAGATTTTTTCTACCCCGATAATTTCTTGGGAAAGTAAAACTATTCAAAATGTGATCATTAAACTTCCTACTGTGGAGACCGCATTCCAGGTTGCAAAGCGTTTGACCATCTTCTCCATTAAATAAATCACTAATGCTCCAACGCATTATTGGTGGCGAAAAATTCAATTCGCAAAGCGAAGAGCTTTTACCATTGATGTGAAGATGAAGCTAATTTGTATGCTATCTTAAATTGTCTGCAACTTGTTCTTCCTCATTTTATTTATTGCACAGACATTCTGTATATTTCACTGCTAAAGTACATATAACTTACATTAGTCATTTTACCGCCTCGGTATTTTTATTATTGGTTTTTGGTTTTCAAAGTTAATGAAACAATTATAACAGAAATGTCTTTTAACAGCAGTTTTGGACGTGTTGCTGGTGTTACCGGTAATCCAAAAGAAATTCTTGGGTATTTTTTGGCAATTTTTACACCAGTGTACTTGAACCATTTCCACTTTCTAAACAATTCAGCTTCAGTTTGTGGTTTTAGCATTCTCACGACGGCCGAGTCTAAAATAAATCCACTGTTACTTTGTCAATTTTAATTTAAACAGTAAACAACTAAAACTAGTTTTAATCATATTTGGAAATCTGGTGTAGTTATTATTTTAGTTAGGATTAAGTATGTTAAAATCACAATATTCTTCTCACACGCTAAGGTGTTTGATTCTTTAGATAAGTAATTATGGTTTTCTTCCTCGACTATGTTTTGAGTACACTGGGAAAAAAATATCCGAAATATTTGCATATTCGGATGAAAGGCCCTCGATACTTATAACATTTTATCAGGGAATTTCAGAAGGTCGAGCTAGAACACTGACCTCATCATCATTAGGTAAACTGTTTACTAGACAAATCCAAATTATTCGATGTCCATAGCTAAAACTAATCTCGTTGTCGAATAAATAGCTCTAAACTTGCGTAACTTTCTACCCACCAACTACTCCAAAGTGCATAGCAGAAGAGTAACTCGTCCCACCAGATCATCAAGATAAACCAATACCAAATCCTACGTGATTTACGTAAAAAAGATTCACTGACCTGTTCAATTCGAATGCAAATATGGCACCGTTAGTTAGGAACACTGTTAAGGAAAGACACGTCTTCGAGTAATGAGACGTAAGTGCCCCTTGAGATCTGCTAAAGAAAAGCGTGACATAATTAGGAAAACTGCACTCGTTAGGTTACAATAATTTAAGTTAGAATTGCAGGAAATAAGCTGGATATATGGTGATAGCTAGTGCGTGTACCAGTTAATTAAATGGAAAAGGAAGTAGTGTGCAGTATCAGCTAAAGAATGGCTAACATAAAGAAAAATATTCATTTATGTTAGTTCCCGTGTGGAAAAAAAATACAGAAGAAAAGATGAAATGGGAAAATTGTCGATTACAGAAAAATAATTACAAATTGTAGGCGGCGAAGCAACTAGTGGGAATAGTGTAGAACTGTTCGTTCTTCATTCCAGCTAAATGTAAATGATAAATTTGATAAATAGTTATAAATAGGTAGGAAGCATGAGAGGAGAGACATGGAAAACTTATTTCTGCATTTTTTTAAACTACTAATGTGTATAAGTACCAAACAGTATGGCTTAATTGCTATAAAAAGTTAACTGAAAACATGCTTCTGGTAGCAACGTAATAGTTATCTAAGAAAAGACGAAACAGGTAAAGCTTTATCCACTTAATTAAATCCTCGTTAAGCTCGACCGCGCCCATCGTTACTACTTCCTAGTTGACACAACATTCCATTGAGAGAATAAAAGTGTTTGAGTTTGAATTTGAATTGACCTTCATCCTATCATGACTGATTTTATACAGGGTGAGGAAATGAGCCATTAAGAATTGCACTGTGCAAGAAATAGAATTTTAGTTTTAACAATATTATGGTTCTGAAGTGATATATTCCGGAAATTGATTATTGACTGAAAATATTCGAAGATTATGGGATACAGAAAACAAGACGATTTTTGCATATCACCGGGAAAACCGGGGCTTTTTGAAAATGCAACAAAATTGAAGGTTTCTAAAGCGAATTTATCAGTATCCCAACATCCAGGAATAAATAAATGAGGTTTGTATTTTGTATTCAACATGGTTCAGAATCACATAGCCACAAGATATCAGATTTCCTTTCAAAATGTTGTTGGCTGATGAAATTTGATTAGCAAAT
Organism: Dendroctonus valens; assembly: GCA_024550625.1. Classification (NCBI taxonomy): domain Eukaryota; kingdom Metazoa; phylum Arthropoda; class Insecta; order Coleoptera; family Curculionidae; genus Dendroctonus; species Dendroctonus valens. The sequence goes on along the minus strand of JAJTJO010000017.1, from coordinate 143,205 downwards.
AGCCGTATGAATATTTGGTACAGTGAATATAATTTGCGAAAACGAAATCGATTCCGCAACATAAAAGTAGACGACAAATTAAATTTGGAATCGAACGTTTGGTGCTGGATTGTCAGAAAAGATTATTGGTGCATTCATATTTTTAGAGAACTTTAATAACAATCTGTAACTCCAGTTTATTGAAAATGACCGGAAAAAAATTGTTCCACATCATTTTCACAAGATGCTAAGTCCTATAAACGAAATAAATTCTATTGCTTCATAGATTGGACAAAACGGTTCTTCAGTATGTGCGCCCCAAACCCCAGAGAGGAAAGTTTTGAATTTCTTTTTGTGGGGTACACGGATGAATTTATCAGACATCAGGTTAAATTAAATTTACTTTTGAAAGCAGTGATTGGAGCATTTCAAAGTATTTTCTTTACATTACAAATTATTCATTCATCAATGCAAACATTTAGGAAATTTGAGTGCAAATTTTAGGAAACATTTTGCATATGATAAGTTGCTAATTCCTAGGACGTTAATGTTTATTATTAAATTGTATAATAGAATTTAGTAAAAGGCGAAAGATTGATTCTTTTTGAAGATAGTCCAAGGCAAATATAATAGAATTTATATATTATAAAAAAAATAAATAAGTAGCAAATTAAATTAAAACAATTTACGAATAGAGAGTGTATAGATCAGCAGTATTATGGCCACTGGCCTTTCCCCTGGGAAAGTCTGCAAATATAATGAAATATATGATTTTTATGCATTTTTAAAGACACATTTTCCGTTACAAAATGTCTGTCATGAGTTGATATTAAGTTATTAGTCATAGAACTTCCTAATTTAAAACAAACAAAATGAAAAATTGCAAAAACAACAACAAAAATAAGCAATTTTATTAGGACAAGTTAGGTGTGACTAAAAAATATTTAAATATTAGTTTCTTCAACATATCTTTTGATTTTCGTCAATTTTTGAAAAGAGTCTTTATTTGTAACAATCTTCCGAAATAACAATATTTTGCAAAAATAAACTATTAGGTAATATCAGCTAATTTTCTTACTAAGCATACAAATCACCTTGTTGCCATCAGTTGCTAGATTGGCAAATAAAGTAAAAACTGCAGAGTGGTCAAAGTGAAAGACAGTAATTTAGAATAAATCAATAACAAAAAAACTCAATGCTACAATTTACCAATGACATTTTAATTGAAAAGTTTTTTAGCATTTTACTTTTGTACTAATGAGTCTTAAGCGTTGTCGAATTAGTTAGAAACATTAATCTAATAACAAAATATAAACTTTTTTAGCCATGGAAGTTCATTAAATCTAAAGCTAAAAAGCTTTAATTTGTTTAAAAACGATTGTTTAAAAATCGGCACGACGAAGAAGACCTCAACCAGCTTTTTCCTTTCAAGCGAAAAACATCCTGGAATGATTTGATATTAACGAAACACATTAAAAACCTACGTTATCAGAATAAATACGTAATTCAATGTTGTTGGTACATTTGCAGAATACTGAAAGTCAATATAATCTTGATTCAGTATTTTGGAAAGTTTTCTGTGCAATCAGAGCTGCTCCGCTCTTGTTTATTACTATGTGAAACTTTAATACAAAACTTTTCAATAGAATGATATCCAGTCAATAATATTCTTTCTTTTCATTTATATAGTGGTATTCAATTAGAGATTTGCGAATACTGAGGCAAATTTTGAAAAACTCTGAATATATATAAAATACTCATTACTGGTTTATTTGCCCAAATTCTGCTATTATTTAATCCCAACAATTTGACGCGATGCTTTCCAAATTTCCAACTATATTTTCAAGTAGAAGCACACTGACTTCCTTATAATTTTTAAAGCTTCGGAAAACTTCTCTATCCGATCTGGGTCGTCATTATTTAATTTTTTTACTTGCCAAACTTTACGAGCTTCACCAACGAGTGTTACTGTTTACTGTGTACCGCTTAAGCTCAGCCAATATTTGTACTAAAAATTCGGGTCAGCAAAGAAAATGTAATTTCAAAAACACAGTTTTACAAACAAAAATGGAAAATTGTTATTTCAAACTGAAACGCAGTGAATTGAGCCTGTTAGAATAAAAACAGTTATTATGCGATAGTGAAACATGCTAAATCTATAGGAGCCTAACCTTAGACATTTCTTGATCAAGGATAAACCGTCGTGGGTTCGTTACAGTTACAGTCACTCCACCCATGCTTCTTAGTTGCAGATTTCAATAAATTGCACAGATGACCATTGATAGTCTTAACAATCGATATTGAAATGCTGGTTTGCATCGGTCTCTTTAAGTGGTTGTCACTAATATGCAGGCTTAAAAACGATTTCGTCTCCTTGCAAAATTGCAAAGGACGCAGACGGCATGAAACAACACGGAACAATACCATTCACAGTATCATTACTCGAAATAAGTGGTTTCTTTAAGGAGTGAATACTCATGGTGTAACTGTACGACCGCACCCGCTTTGAATGTGCTTCCTTGTCTTTGTTGTTCGTTAGTGTTTTTTCGCATAGCAATTTTCAAAAAACAGATCATACCTATGCGAATTGCATTATTTTCTTCCTAAAGCTTGTAATTTTCCCAGCGGAGAATCCTATTTCAAATGTTCTTGGTGTCGATATTTGGAGGCACATTTCCACAAATCTTGCATTTAGATAAACCACAGAAACAGTAATCTAGGGATGTAAGATCTGGTGATATTGAATGCCATTCTGTAGTATTATAGTCCAGTAATCTTTAAAATACTTGTCTACAACAACCCTACGGTTCAATCTACAAGTGCGGAAAGTAAGGAAAAACCATCGAGAAGAGGGAACACAAAGACGCTCCTTTAATGTAGTAGAAAATACAACCATTTATAAAAAAGTGAAGTCAGAAAGTAAGACGTTGTTAAGAGGATAAGAAGTGAATCCTTTAAAAAAACCAAAGATGCAGTGAAAAGATAATATTGCAGCGGATTTTAGGACCTGAAGTACCGAGCGGCCAAATAAATGCCTAGAGCTTAATTGAGAATCATAATATTAGACTGTAAAAACATAGCTCTTTTCGTCACCTGTTTACATCGAAACTGGTTAGGAAGAAGGAAGAAATACACACGTATGTTTTAATAAACTTATTCCAAATGAGTGCTGAGACTGTATAATTGATTTCCCAATGATGTATTTGTGCACAATAATGAAGAAATATGTAATATTTTTTGGTGCTTCAGAGAAACTGCATTTTTAAACCCAAACGTTTGGTTTTTTCAAATATTTCATTATCTTTGCAAGATCAACAAATCTTCATTTCCTGTTAATTTGCTCTTTCCTGGTAACACTAAAAATCTTCAGTTATGTTCATTTGACAAACTTACAAAAGCACTAGATTGTATGTCTGCAGTTCTTGGGAAATATGTTGCTCAGAAAGCAAATTATTCCCTTTAAAGGTAAGAATATAGTACACAAACAGTCTATTTAGCACACTCGGTAAATATCAGCCACTTATTATTAACATTGTCATTACAAGTGAAGAGCATCGTACATTTTACGACATAATTGATGGGCGTAGTGTGTATTTATTTAATCTATTGCCCTGGACTCGTAAAGTTCTTATTGTCTACGCAAATTCCATTCTGAAAATGTCAGAGAACGTTCACTTGGCAGTAAAAGGCGGATACTCCAAGCACCTATTTATGCATTGTTGGAATGCATTTTTTTTCCCATTGAAAGTGCATCCTACATTCTTGTTATTGCAGTTCAAATAGATTGTGGGGCAGGAAAAAAGCGGCATATTTTTCAATTAAGGAATGCTAGTGGCTATGCGAACCTGTAGGCATAAGAGAATGGAAACTGAACTTGGGAAATTAGTTCAAAATATCCTTGATATGAAGATATGAAATATCATTGCGTTTGCTGAATGGCTATAATTAAACTTTGACGATTTGGAAATTGCCATTATAATACACAATTTTTTTTTCATTATTTTACTTTCAATAAATTTTATCAAAGCCGATTTAATTTTCAATGGCTTGCTGCTTGATTTGCTTTGATATCAATACTCAGGCTCGAACTCATAGCTTTAAAAAATGTATAACATACGCCAATAATTGGCGAAATATAAAATTGAATACTTCTTTAAGCGGTTTATTTCTTTTATAATTACTTCACCAGGAACCTGAAAGCCTACAGATTTATATTCATATAGACTTTTTTTACATTTATTAATGTACTTTTGTTCGCAGAATTGGTGAAAACTGCAGGATCGCTCGAAACGTCAAGCTAATTTTTCTAAATTACTTTCTTTAGAAATTGAAATTTTGATAAAGAATTCGTTCTTTATTGTGAATTAAGAGGCCTCTTTATCAAGCTGTAATAGAAGACGTGAGGAAATTCTATTGTTTTTAAGAGACAAACATTTTTGATGCAAAATACCCAGCACAAAAGCTTTGCAAACAAGAATCGGCTTCAATAGAACAAGGACTTTCGCAACAAGTATGATCACAACTCTTTAAATAGTTACAGATTGCTAAAGATCTGCACATCATATTGTACTTTGTATTCTAGATCGAGACTTAAATGGTGCATAAAATTGCAATTGTGGAAAGGATTTTCACGGAAAAGCTATAATTCCAATTTTAATGAAACAACATTTGCTTACAAAAATAATGAGCCCCTAACCGATTAACTTCATTTAGCGTAAATATTCTAATGCACTTTCCACAGTGGCTGTTGTGATTGATTTTCATAAGAACACCTATAGACTACTAGTACCTAATCGCAAACTAAATTTTAGATGGCAATGAAAAATATTTATATTGCATCTAATAATAATATAATATAAATTTTTTAGGTCGGTTTACAGCAACTCCTTGCTAAAATTGCGGTATTAATAAACCACCCTTAATTAACTGTTTTTTAAGTAATTGATTTTATGGAAATACATTCAAAGCACCATATAACATTTTAGTGACGCAATCTAAAAGAAATACCTTGACTTCATTTTTGAAATCTAATACAGCATGTCTTGCTTGCTGGCCCTTTACATGTAAAGAGAATTCAATACCTGTGAGATGAACCTCGGAATTGAGGACAGTATAAAATCCCACAAAATCTGTGTTAGTTTCCATATAATAACTGAAGCATAGTCATTGTCTCTCAAAAATGTATTACCTTGTAACTATAAAATTTTATATTGCATAAGTTAATCAATGCGGCTACCAAAAAAGGAAATAAACGTGACCGTGGTGGTTTGCCTTTACAAGTTGCTCAACGCAATTCAGTTCATTTCGGGTATGGAACAGCAATTAAGAGAGTTAATTAATTTTAATTAAACCCTTTCTGGGCCTTAGCTGGGTCCACAACTAAATCGGTTTATTTGCCACTTTATGTATCAAGCGCAGTAAAGATTTTTTCGTCGAATATCCTATTTTTCGGTTAATGGCATCGTTATATTTTGGAATGGAAATTCTTAGTGTTTCCTGCTGATTCTTCAAGCGGTTCACAGATCGATAAGCATTGTTGCACATTTTGTCAACCGCATTCAAATCGGATTTGGATTGTTTTATAATTTTTCGGATTTGCTGTCTGATTCCGAAATTCACGGACCATTAGAGTGTAAAATGTAGTGCTCGATTTGCGACTTGGACTTGCTCTGATTCGTGCTACGGCAATTAAACCGACATTTTTACTCGAACGACTGAATTATAAACACTAATTAACGTGTACATTTTACTGAATTTGTTTGACGTTCAGCTTAACTAATTTAAATAATGTAAACAACGGGTAAGTGTGTTTGCGTCGATTTAAAGCCTTATGCAGAATGAAAGCGTTGTCAACTAGAAGATATTGCACATTTGTCTTTTTATTTGGATGTTATTTTACATTATTTATTCTTTTCCCACTATATTTCACCAATTGACTTACTTTAATCTTAAATTGTCTATTTGTTCTTGGCGCGCGTTTTAAGTAACCGCAAAATCCGTGCTAATCAATTAGTTTTATTTACAAAAGTAGATGTTGGAAAGAAAAATAATCTGTTGGATTTAAACTTCTGAAAAAAAGAATAATGTCCATAAAATCAAGTTTTATGGCAATAATTGGTTTGTGCTAGAATTTAGAATTCATCTGAAAGGAGCGCTAATAAACATCTTGATCAGGCGAGTCATAGCTCTTTAAATAAAAAGGAGTTTCATATTACAGTTGCGTCACTCATCCATTTTTTTTATTATTTGCGTTCCCGTCGTCTGAATTTGTAAAATTCTTTAATTCAGTTAATTGAAATTTGTAACATCAGTTTTAGAATGCTGGAAAACAAGCAAATGCATAAGTTTCTACAACGTTCGAATCGAACTAGGTTATAATACGTAATAAGTATCTTATAAATGTTTTTTTTTTCTTGGGTATTTCGCGTCAAAATTTTTGTATTTTAAAAAGACAGAATTTCCTCACCTCCATTACAGATTGATAAAGAATGCCTTTATTTCACAAAAAGAACCTTTTGAAGAAGAGTTATCAACTAGGGTAGAGGGTATCCTACTACACACTTAGGTTCAAACTGTAAGAGAAAAATTTCAAATAGTAAAGAAGTTAATTTAAAAAGTTTTCGTGACGTTTCGGTAGACAATCTGATATCGTCCGAGGTCTATATCGAATCGCTTAAAAGCTACCTAGAAAAGAGTATATTTATATATTGTTTAAAAAGCCTAAATGAATACAAATGTGTAAAAAATAACGTATATGTACACACACACAATAAAATAATGGTTGCGTTCTTCTACAAAACTTTTGTCTTTAGAGGACAAACATGTTGAGCCAAAATAGCTCAGAAAAAGCGTTTGAAAACATGAATCCATCACAAACATATAGAACTTATCTAAGTATCTTATACTTATAATGTCCTATATTTCATCATTCTATAAAACAATAAAAATCTGAATAAACCATTTGAACTTTATTTTAGAACTATAGGTAAATACAGATTTTAGGTCTGCAATCTGCACAATGTTTATAGAATTTTAATATCCAGACTATTCTCCAAGTCAATGATTTCCTATACAATGCCAAAAATCCAGATCAATCTCATTTAAATTGCAGATAGAAAAAAGGGACGTGTTGCACATACAGATATTACGTATTGTTCATTGTATTTAGAGTGAGTGTATGGAAGAACGAATGAGACGTATTATCTTACGTAAACTGTAGGAGTGAAATTGCATTTCATATACTTCGAGATTTTCATTACGATAAATCTGAAGGAAGCATGGTTGAGACATGAAAGATGCCCAATTTATATTATTATTTTGAGGAAAAAATTAAATAACTTTAAGAAGCCTAGTTTCAGAGTCACGCGCCACAAAATTTATCAAAACAGGAATCCTTGTGATTTAACGGTTTCTGATTCTACAGGTAGATTAAAGGTTGATTAAAGATTATGTGAGTCAAAAATACATCCGCAAAATTTATATCAGTATAACTTTTCATAAGAAATCGTCTTTTACGAAATTAAGAATGGAAATTACTATTTTCAAAAAGACTCAGTGTGTTCTTAGTAGCTTTATTTCTAAGTTGAAGTATAAAACATTGAAAACAATATTTGCGATAATAACCTCAAAAGCGCCTGATCCTTTTTCTTGCACCTTCCCGGTCAATTGCTTCCAATTCAGCTCCTCCCCTTTCAACTTCTTCCTGAATAGAATTCCATCACGCTATTTAATTATAACTAGCAACTTCATTTTCTTCGGCTTACCGACTGACGTGTGTGACGGTCTTCACTTTCTTGGAATTCAGTTTTTCTTTAAACATTCACATAAAGCCCGAAAATTCAGTCTTCAAGCCTAATCATTCTTATTGATTACCCTTATTTCCAGTTTAGCGTTTTGCTAGTTTATTACCTTACGTTTTCTGATAAAACTCAGAAAATTTAGCTTTAGATTTAGGTTGGTTCAACACACCTATGTGTACTCTGTGGGGTCCAAAAAATTACACAAAATTTTCAGTTCAGAAACACCAAAAGTAGGTGACAAAATTGATAAAAGTGAGAAAATTCAGTATCAATTCTCAAAGCACAAATATAGCGCAATTGAACAGAAAACCTGTTGATCTTCAACGTTCTGTGGCACTTTCTGTGATGATAATTCGCTGATTTGTGTAGAGTCATGCGAGAAAATTGGATCTGCAACTTTTCTTAATGATTGAAAAAGCTTGTGCTCTCATTTTCAGTACTTTCTACTATGTGAATAGATTTGCATTAATTGGGTCTTCAGTGCAAGTTTTTACTTTTTCGGTTTATTGTGATAAAGTATAAATCTCGGAGAGTGCGGAGACTTTCAAAATTCAAATTATATTCAACATTACAAATCTATTGAAGATCAGATTCTCGTGCGGGCAATTCTATATTCTGGATTGTATGCATCCATCACATTACTCGAACCATTAGTACTACAAGTGTAAATAATTTTGTTGTAATAAATTTTGATCTTTTGGATGAAGGAATTCAAATGTGTTATCAAGCAGAAGAGTTGAATTAAATATATTTATTACAGGCGTCTTTGCTAAGAAATACAGATTCTTTCTTCGGTTCGGTGCTTTAAATTATCCTACAAACATCTACATCCAGTTTCACACAAACTGGAGGCGTAGAGGAATAAAACACGTTAAAAACGCTCCCCTATAGTAATCTATTCGAATTATTCCCTAACCCTTCACAAAGACCGCCGGCATAAACTAGTAATATAGTAAATTTCCATACATTAAATAAAACTACTAACCTTGTTCTGAACTTTTCCTCTGTATCCAAGTCGGCATTTCGCGATTATGTCGATTTTAAAAATTACGGATGATCACATCACGACTCGTTATAAACTTTCAATAGACAGATATATTTTTATAACATGGGGAAACCTGTAATTTGTTACCAAGAATGGTTTTGTTGTCGAACTATATGGGTTTGAAACCTGTTTTGAAACAATATAGCAAAGGAACAAGCATTATTGAAAAAATGCAGGTACGGCGCATTCTGAGCAGCAGATTTGTGCAAACACAATTCTGCGAATATGAATTATATTAAAAATAAGTGATATTATTGTTACTTTTGCTCTAAAATTAATACATTTTCACAATAAATCGTTACTAAATTCTTCAAACCTTTTAAGGGTGTCAACGTAATATTTACCACTGTTCAACTTGTACATTATTAAAAGGCACCTAGTAAAGGTAGATTCGTCTTTAGAAAGCACATGTTATTTTTAAATAGAACTTTTAATGGATTAGATAGGCGAGAATAATTATCGCCTATTATTAAATATTAATAATTAATATAATATTAATATAATATATTAAATATAAATCTCGCCTATTATCAAGCGCAATTACTGCGCTTGCAAGTTACTTACTCATTTCTATGTCAATTCAGTTGATACTCAACAACAAATATATTTAAATATACTCAGTTATAACAGATATACAAGGAGTTAATCGGTCTGAACAGTTGCTTGGATTTTCAACTAACTGTCCGCAATTAAAAAATGGGATTAGTTATGGCTACCTAAATTAAATTAGAAGAATATACTTTGGGTGTAAATAAACTTATAAAAATTCAGTTAAAGAATGCAGATTTAAGAGACGAGATTTTTAAGATTTAAGAAGAGATTCCAGACGACCCTCAACTCAGTTATGCAACATCCCAATGTTGGCATTAATTAAATTACGGGCTACTAATTTAAAACAATATCGTTACATCGTCCAGAAAAATTATTACCGACTATTAGCATTTGCTAATTAATTGAACCGATCACATTTACTTAGCAATCTAGACATTGGGAGAGGATAGCGGTTTTCTTTGGCATTGAGGTTAATATGCGATGTCGTGTCTGGGTATCTGTGTTATTGTGCGATGTGTCTGCCATTACGTGTTTGATTTACTAACCCATCTAGGATATATTAGGTATTTGTTTTTATTTAATACCGTTTACAAATCACGCGTGATACATGTCGGATATAGAGATTTGTATAGGTCACGAGTCACGCATTGAAATCCACTTTTCCACTCATGAGAATGCTGAAATTCGTGAATTTCGTAGTCAGGATTAGAAGAGTTTTAATTAAACGATTATCCAATTGAATTCCAGGTTAACGTCAATCGCCTGGAGAAGCGGTGGAAAACTATTAAGGAAATGTGAAATCATTCAGAGCAAAAACCACACATTGCATAAACAGGCACATGTTGCTTTGATCCACAAAAAAGAGTGAATTCAGATCAGTTAACCGTGAGTCTGTCACATACAAAAAGCAAAAGTATGCATTTTTTTTGCATTTCATTGATAGCACTCTGGCGTTATCGGAATTTTCGGTAATTACTGGTTCTCATCATCATTATCTATGCAGTTACTCTTCGCTTCTTCAATTTGACTGTGGGTTTTTCTACGCGTCAACTGCGCAAACCGCTATCAAAACTTCCAATTAACCATCTCATTACTTTAGCACCTTAATCCATGTGGCAAATTATTATTTATAAAACTCCTCTAGAGTGATTTGCCATAGAAAATGGCCCAATTAAAGGACTTGAAATGTTCCCATGATCATTGACCTCTCGTTATACGAAATCACCTTGTCCCTATCCAATCTATCACATCCACAATATTCCAAAGCGAAAATCAGATAGCTCGTTCGCCATTATCTTCAATTATCTTCTTTTCCGCATACCTCACCCAGCTGCAATCAATAAAATCTAAGCTCGCATTAAATGTCAGTTTGGTGTAGGAGAAGCTCACCACACCTCAGTAGGAAATTTGCATGACCAGTTGCCCTACTGTGATTAGATATGTGCTGTTTATATTTGCCTAAGTTCAAACCTAATTTATTCCAGCTAGGTATATGAAGTATAAATCAATACAATTGTATAATAATAGATGAGCAATTGATAACCGAGCTTTCTGAAGCCTCCACTAAGTACATTTGGTCTGACTGGTTGTATTTCATTAATATTGTTGAATTCTGCCTTTGTCTTAATATGTATTTAAAATATAAAGTTGAACAATGGTAATTATCCCCATAAGTTAAATCTCGTTTGATTAATAGTTGCAGCCAAACGCAAACTATTCATTTCAAAACTGAACTTAAAGGAAGTGTTAATAATTGCACTTATCTTCTCCATTACCATCCATTTGAAAATGAAATTAGGCAACCGGATAGATGTTATCACCTCCAGCATGTATCCATTGCAAAAACGAACTCACAATAATCTTTGTTGAGTCAGACCTCCTTTGGAGAAGTGAACGTAAACTGCAGGAAAATGGCAAGGTTTTCGTTACCGTTTTAACAAAAGGTGTCTAAACGATGCATATGTTTGTCAAGGTTTGTAATTGTAGTTTGATATGTGGCTTTGTGAATTTGTTTTGAAGCTTGATTTTGGAAGAAAACCTTGAAAAGTAATTTTCGTTGTTCCGGCGCTTGTCTTTCGATACGCAAGAGGAAGAAACAGCAGGTTTCAAACAAGAAATAAATAAAATCACGTTTTTTTCATGACATCGGCTTGACGGCAATGCTGATCGATTTAACACTGGCATGTCTTTTTTTAAGAATTATTTTCAAATTTAATTAAAGTGTACGCCACTTCAGAGAGCCTCGATTCGATTATTTATTCAGCATGAATCGTCTGGCTTAAATTAAACATGTGTATGATTAGAAGTTTTGCTTTTTTAACACCTTTTGCACTTGGCGGTTTCTATTAATTTAAATAGGTTTTTAATTGTTTTGACTAATTGAAACGCCAAACAGCAATATGCAGGCAAATCACTTGATTACTTACCATATTTAGCAACTTATTAGTATATTTATAGGAATTTTAACTAAACTGCTCCAGAAAATGAACGTTACACAGCCAAAGTTGCCCAAACTTTGAAAGTGGATAAATTCTAATTGCTTCAAGCCATTTTGTTTCTGTTTGATGCATTGTCTAGCCCCAATTGTGTTTTGTCCGTCAATGTTTTGATGAAAATTGAGCACGTCAGATAAATTTTCTACAGGGTGGCAAATGAAAAAATAGAAAATTGCGTTTTTCGACAAATTCGGCATGCTTCTAGTAAGACAAAAAGGAGATTTTTTTGGATCTTAACGTCAAGGGTTAAAAGATAAACCAAATAGCTCGAAACGGTTTGTGAATTTTTCGGCAATCTCTTCTAGTTACAGGGTGGTCTCAAAAAATCAACTTTTTGGTCTTGCCACGATAACTTTTCTGGTCTTGGTCCTATTTTCACGATCTTGACTTGTTGAAGCTAAAATATAAATAATTTAAGACGAAAATTCGAATACAGGGTAGCTTGAAAAATGACTCAAGTCCAACAACTACATGAGCCCTAGATTTTGAAAATCGGTTCAATAGAAAAAAATGCATCACTGCAAGACCAAAAAGTTAATTTATTTGCGACCACTGTAAATAAACGTATGCAAATTGTCCGTGTAACATCTAGTTGAGCAGTTTACGTACGTAAAGTCTAGTTTGAGCTAGTAGCTCAGCTGCAGCACTCCTAATGGCGCATTAGGCAAATAATACTTACTCGTCGTGGTACTCGTCATTTATTAGTTGTTGTTTAATCTATAGAAAGTTATTTTGTAAATTTATTTATTTCGCTTTCATCTCCAACATTTGAACAACATCCCTTGTTTGGAGGTTTAGATAAGCATTCAGAAAATATTAATTCGTAGTTAAAACCAAGTTCAATTTAAACAAAAATTTAAGCTGCAGCTCTTTTACTTTATGTTAATTTCATCTCTTCCTGCTTGTTTCAAACTATGTAAAGTATAAATGTTATGAAGATATTGAGTATTTAACTTTTAAAACTCCATGCATACAATGTCTGATAGGAAAAAAAATTTGGCCAAAATAACTTTCTTTACTTAAGCCTCAGTACTTTCGCTCATTTTTTTCTTAATCTCCCCTCATCTGAAAAGCTTTTATATTGTATGGTATTGATATTTATAGTAGGCAGCCTTGGCAAACAAGCTTATATATTACAATTTGAAAAGATCATAAAATAGCTCAATCTAAGCTGGTGGGTAGGAATAATTCAACGGATAAATATAGACTTTATAGTAAAGTATTGAAGTTCCGACTTACGCCAACGTGTATTTCTCCTTTCTCCTCCGGATAACTATTTTGATTTATGGTATTCCATAAGCAGCATATACGAAAATAAAATAAAACATAAATTTGCGAAATCGTAAATATAAAATCCGTTCGGTTAGCCCACTCGTGAAACTTGGCAATAACGAATTTATCTCAACCAGGAAGCCAGCAACCGTTCTCAATATTCTTATTATATTGCTAATAAGCTACAGGATCTACAATAACATGTTCTACATTCAGACAACAATAATTATTTCCATTTAATGCGATTGTGGGTGGAACCATGATTTACATTGAGTTATGGCGGATTTAATTCGATGAATGTATTACGTAGTCTAACAATTTAAGATGAAATAAACCACATAAGCGACTACAAGACATTAATCAAAGACAATTGCAAATGCTGTTAAGACGTACTGTAACAAATGCGATTAATTTCAGGAAATAGCTTAACAAGGGTTTACTTATAGTAAAAAGGTGAACTCAACAAAACGCAAAGAATGTTGCTGCTTCAAATTAAAGTGCTGCAGTAACAGAGTATCGAGAAGTTGTTTAATTTGGTCCCAATTACCGGATTAGATGGTTTTTCTTCTGGTTCTAATGGATTTTTGCAATTCTCGCTTTGATTAGTCTTGTAAATCGACGCGTTCTACCAGTGGGAATTGTAAGTATTAATCAGCTGTGATGGATATGAAGCGTTCATCAACATCTAGACATAAGCTGCTTTTATTCATTAAAAAGACCGGCAACACGAATACACTGTAATGAAACTTGTTTTGAACTGTAGCTGGTTTGTTCTTGGAAAACTTAAAAAGTTCAACAAATAAACGCTTGACTATATTTTAAGAGAAACGTTGTGATTTTTCAAATTTGCGTTTCCAACAATACATTTTTTGAAACCGTCATGTAGTTTGTTATGTAAACATGAAACATCCTATTTTAATTTTTGCATACTCGTTTCATTTTTTTTTGTATTATACGCTTAACCCCGCCAAATATTAGCCAATATCCTTTAATGGATTAATTAAACAATAAGTTATGGTCAAAAGAGATGATGTAATGTTATAATTTCAGTTCAATTTGTTATTTAACTAGACATCAGAAAGTTTACTAAATACACTTCTGGCCGATATACAGTGTGTCCAGTATAAAATGATGTACATGGGGATATTGGAAACCGTTAGAGTTACAGGGTGGACCAAATGGGGAAAAAGTTGCGCAATCAAGTGCCTATAAATAATCTGTCATCAACTTTTTTGAACTCGGAATAGCAACGGATATTGAGGGAAAAAAATAAAAAAGTGCGTTTTATAAAATCCTTTATATCGTGTTTATTATAAAAGATACAATAACGAAATTTTCAGGGTGGGGGTCAGAAATGAGCGTGAATTTGAAAATTAAGAAAAAAATAATCTAGGCCCACTATGTTCAATGAGGCCGAAGTCAACTTTTGTTTTTCTTATGGGCGCCATATTGAATTTCTGCATTTTTAAATTCCCCTTTAAATATGCTCTTCAACCATGTATAAGATGTTTATGTTCGGTCAAGAGAACAACGGCAAATAGTATTTTAAAACGTCATAAATATCACCCCTATCGTGAACGGCCCTGCCAGGGACTCCAGAATGGCGATGCGATTAGAAGAATGGCATTTTGTCAGTGGTTTATTCGAAGAAACAACGAGATACCAAACTTTTCCTTAAAAGTCCTTTGGTCAGATGAGAGCCAATTTACTAAATGTGGACTATTTAATCGTAAAAATACCGTTTTTTGGTCAGATGAAAATCCACGGCGAGTTCGTCAAGTTAGGCACCAAGTTAGTTTGGATTTAACGTCTGGTTAGGTATTGTGGGTACCCACGTGATTGAATCATTTTTTTAAATGAGAACTTAAATTCCGAGAGATATTTGAACCTCTTACAAACTAACGTAGCGGAAGCACTTATGGATGTTCCAGTAGCTACCCTGCAAAACTTGTATTTCCAACAAGACGGCACGCCGCCACATAATGGACGTATTATCACAGAATTTTTAAATCACGAATTTCCCAACAAGTCGATAAGCAACCTGGGACCAGTAAGATGGCCTGCGAGATCCCCTGACATAACACCGCTTGATTTTTTTGCTTGGGGTTTCCTCAAAATGTGGTATACTGTTGGTCATACGAAACCGAAGAGGAGCTGAGACACACTGTTATAGAAGCTGTTACCAGAATTACCCCAGAAATGATCAGAAAATCCTGTGAAGGAGTAATGAGACGATGTATGTTGTGCGTGCGAGAAAACGGTTACTTATTTGAACACCTACTTTGATCCTAAAATGTTATTTGCTCTTTTGCAGTGTTCGATGTATGATCTATAATAATTTAAAGTAATAATTAATAGAAATATCAATGCCTACTACCATTAAATCTTAATTTTGTTAATTTTAATTATTTATCTTGACCGAACATAAACATGTTATACATGGCTGAAGAGCATATATTTAAAGGGGAATTTAAAAATGCAGAAATTCAATATGGCGCCCATAAGAAAAACAAAAGTTCACTTCGGCCTCATTGAACATAGTGGGCCTAGATTATTTTTTACTTTATTTTCAAATTTACGCTCATTTCTTACCCCCACCCTGAAAATTTCGTTATTGTATCTTTTATAGTAGTAGTAGTAGTAGTAAACATCTTTATTCCTAAAAAAAGGCTATCGACCTATCGGTCTTTCTGCCCTTGTTTAATACATGCAGTCTTAATCTAGATAAAAAGCCAATATGAAAATTCTCCTATTCTAGGTTAACAATAGTAGTAGTAAACATCCTTATTTCTAAAAAATGCAAACGTTTTCTATTATATTCTTCTTTTTTCTATCGAAAACTATATTGCATGTTAAAAGTGATTGTTGCATGCTGTAAAATACTGGATTATTTGAAATTTAAAAAATTAAAACTTGTAAAACAAGCCTACTTGATTAATTCTATCATATAGTAGTAGTAAACATCTTTATTTCTAAAAAAGGCTATCGACATATCGGTCTTTCTGCCCTTGTTCAACACATGCAGTCCCAATCCAGACAAAAAACAAATATGAAAATTCTCCCATTCTAGGTTAACAATGTTATTGAATAAATAAGATTTCAGTGGCAAGAAGAAATTATTTTATTGTCCACTAGTCCGTTGCGTTTGTAAGTGTTCGAGTAGTGTTAGTGTAGGGAAACGGAAGCGGGATTGTCTGGTTGGTCTTGTAAGACAAAGGGGGTTCAGTATGGTCCAGTTGTAGGGGTTGTTTGTCCATTTTGTCTGTAGCTGTATGAGTCTCTCAGAGATCTTTGTCATGTTTCTGCGTTCGTATAGTAGTTGGGTGGGGGGGTTGTGTAGTGGGTTTTGGGGGTGTCTTATTCGTGTTATTAGTCTTAGTGCAATTTGCTCTGTTGTTTGTGTATAACGTTTTGTCCTTTCTGTTCCGTTGGTCATGAGTACATGTCCAAAGTCTAGCAAGGGTCTACAAATAGCTTTATATATTTTGGTGGCGGTGTTTGTGCTAATTCCTCTGTCTTTGTAGGTTAGTGATCGGAAGTGTTTCGCTCTCTTCATTGATTCTGCCCTGATGTTGCGCATGTGTTTAGTGAATCTAAGTTTGTAGTCGATTGTGATTCCAAGGTATTTTACGTCGTTTTTTGGTTGTGTCGTTTGGCCGTCTGCTGTTATTGTAGGGGAATCAGCGTTGAGTCTGTGGTTTGTGAGCAGAAGTTGGTTTTTTGACGCGTTTGGTGTTAGTCTCCATTTATAAAACCATGTCATTGTGTTGTTTGTTAGTGTTTGGAGTCTTTGCGTTGCTCTCTCAGTAGTTTTGTCATGTACAATAAGTGCCGTGTCGTCTGCGTATTGTAATATGTATGCCGATCTGTCGATTTGATTTTTGTCTGGTAAGTTGTAATTGTATATGTCATGGCAGTATATATTGTAGAGAAACGGTGAGAGCGGGGATCCTTGAGGGAGCCCTTGTTCAGGGGAGTCTTTTATAATAAACACGATATAAGGGATTTTATAAAACACACTTTTTTCTTTTTTTCCCTGTATATCCGTTGCTACTCGGAGTTCAAAGAAGTTGATGACAGATTATTTATAGGCACTTGATTGCGCAACTTTTTCCCCATTTGGTACACCCTGTAACTCTAACGGTTTCCAATATCCCCATGTACATCATTTTATACTGGACACACTGTATATGGCCTTAAGTAAAATGAAACTCTTCACAAAAAAGTCTCTCAAAATACAACAACATGAGTCAGTTGTTATATGCTTTAATAATTAGAGACATATTGTATCTGTAAATATACGTATACATTAAAGGATTGTCTAAGATCGTGAAAGAGTGTTGAAATGTCGATATTGCTAATTGTACACTTGACCGCACTAGACTTGAAATTCTGAAGTAATTTTACCAAAATCACTTTAAAGATTGAGCAAACTTATTTATGGTTACACTGAATATGCTATAGACTATAGCAAACTAATAATGACAGTGAGACGAAACGAAGAGTTAAAAGAGAGTTTTCACTCGTTAAAAAATTGCTAAGTGAATTTGGGAAGAAAAAGATAATTTACCAATTGTAAAACAGTTTCATGAAATGCGTATTGAAAGTGATGAAGACAAAGTCCGGAATGAAGATTTTTTGAAGATGCTTTTTATAGATTACAGATGATTAAAAATTACAGATGTTGACAAATTCTAATCATTTCTGACTGGTAAGTAAATTTTATTCCTAATGCATTCCTTGGTGGGTTTTTGCACGACTGTAAATTTCGTTTCTATCGCATTTTTTCACTTAAATAGCATAATCTTAGGGTAGAAACAATAAAGAGAACAAAACACTTCCGATCACTAACCTACAAAGACAGAGGAATTAGCACAAACACCGCCACCAAAATATATAAAGCTATTTGTAGACCCTTGCTAGACTATGGACATATACTCATGACCAACGGAACAGAGAGGACAAAACGTTATATACAAACAACAGAACAAATTGCACTAAGACTAATAACACGAATAAGACACCCCCAAAACCCACTACACAACCCCCCCACCCAACTACTATACGAACGCACAAACATGACAAAGATCTCGGAAAGACTCATACAGCTACAGACAAAATGGACAAACAACCCCTACAACTGGACCATACTGAATCCCCTTTGTCTTACAAGACCAACCAGACAATCCCGCTTTCGTTTCCCTACATTAACGCTACTCGAACACTTACAAACGCTACGGACTAGTGGACAATAAAATAATTCCTTCTTGCCACTGAAATCTTATTTATTTAATAGTATTGTTAACCTAGAATAAGAGAATTTTCATATTTGTTTTCATTTAGACTAAGACTGTATATATTAAACAAGGGCAGAAAGACCGATAGGTCGATAGCCTTTTTTGGAAATAAAGATATTTACTACTACTACTAGCATAATCTTATTAAAGTCTAAGCGTAAAACAGGCTGCTTAAGAGAAATACGTAACAAAATAACAGTAAGTATTTATTTTCTTCTTTACAAAATCTGGAACTCAATTATAATAGTCAGGATATTTAATATAACTGGGTGCAAATTTTCAGATTTTTGTCATTAATTAACATAAACTACTTACAGTAATAAACCAACATTTGCTTTCACTTTTATTTTTATTTGGCCTACAAATATCGATTCAATACTCTATGTTTTTTCAATTCATTCATGTTAACACCTAATCTAATACCACTCATTGTGAAAAAACCAATGGTAAGAACCATTTGATTGATGAATTGCAGTGTAAGTAATGCAGTGTGGCACTTTTTTATAGTAGTAGTAGTAAACATCTTCATTTCTAAAAAAGGCTATCGACCTATCGGTCTTTCTGCCCTTGTTTAATACATGTAGTCTTAATCTAAATAAAAAACAAAGATGAAAATTATCTTATTATAGGTTAATAATTTAATAATTTTAATTCTGGCAAACAGAGATCTTAGATTTATTGTCCAGCAGTCAGTTACTATTGTAAGTGTTCGAGTAGCGTTAATGTAGGGAAACGGAAGCGGGATTGTCTGGTTGGTCTTGTAAGACAAAGGGGATTTAGTATGGTCCAGTTGTAGGGGTTGTTTGTCCATTTTGTCTGTAGTTGTATGAGTCTTTCCGAAATCTTTGTCATGTTTGTGCGTTCGTATAGTAGTTGGGTGGAGGGGTTGTGTAGTGGGTTTTGGGGGTCTTATTCGTGTTATTAGTCTTAGTGCAATTTGTTCTGTTGTTTGTATATAATGTTTCGTCCTTTCTGTTCCGTTGGTCATGAGTATGTGTCCATAGTCTAGCAAGGGTCTACAAATAGCTTTATATATTTTGGTGGCGGTGTTTGTGCTAATTCCTCTGTCTTTGTAGGTTAGTGATCGGAAGTGTTTTGTTCTCTTTATTGTTTCTGCCCTGATGTTTCGTATGTGTTTAGTGAATTTAAGTTTGTGGTCAATTGTGATTCCAAGGTATTTTACGTCGTTTTTTGGTTGTGTCGTTTGGCCGTCTGCAGTTATTGTAGGGGAGTCTGTGGTTTGTGAGCAGAAGTTGATTTTTTGAAGGGTTTGGTGTTGGTCTCCATTTATAAAACCATGTGATTGTGTTGTTTGTTAGTGTTTGGAGTCTTTGAGCTGCTCTCTCAGTAGTTTTGTCATGTACAATAAGTGCCGTCTCGTCTGCGTATTGTAATATGTATGCCGATCTGTCGATTTGATTTTTGTCTGGTAAGTTGTAATTGTATATGTCATGGCAGTATATATTGTAGAGAAACGGTGAGAGCGAACTTTTTTATATTAGATTTATAATTTAAAATTTGTATAATGTTCTAATTCAAACAAAGTTCAGTATATTCATTAGTTTACACGTCGCATAATTTTATATCTCTGACACCTACTATAAGATTGTGCAAAAGAGGTCATAAATTAACGACTTTTTAAGCGTTAAATTTTTTAAATGTACGAGTCAGGAATGGCTGACGTTCAACATTTTAAAATGAAATAAATCAGAGAATATTTAAAAACATTCCGTAGTTTCAATTAACTTTTTCATATTACATAAGCGCCAGGAATGTTTATTTTATATTTCCAAACAGCAATTTGCATTCAAATTAAATTCCTGAAGAAATGAGTGATTACCCCATAGTGAGAAAAGTTGCCCGGTTTGCATTTAAAATTAATATTGATTGACCCCATATTTTTTCGAAAAAAATCTGCAGTGAAACGTATCGCCAAATATCTGCCAATTAATAGCAAGAAGTCCCTAATGAGGTCTTTCTTTCAGTTAATTATCCATAAAGCAAACGCATTTATTCTGAACTGTTTCAGACAGTTTAGTACATTCATCGTCTAATATGCTACGCTAAATATGCTCACGACCAAACTAATAGTGTATAATTGTGGTATATTTAATGGCTAATAAGACATTTTATAGATTATGTATGTAAATGTATGTAGACCGAGGAATGTGTACGGTGAGTTCAGCCAAAGAGCACAAGCATATCGGCAATGTCACCGGTTTGTTATAAATCACCGCTACAAAATAGGAAAGGCACTGTGAGAAATAGTAGATGAAAAATCTAATGGCAGAAGACAATGTTGGAAAAGATTATTTTCTTTAATCTTTGGGCAAAACCAAACCAGTTGAGACTATATTTACACAACATTTAAAAAATTACTCCGTGGAAAATCATCACAGTATGTGGCAAGTTATACAGCAGCTTGTGCACTTAGTGGTTAGTAGTTACCCACATTAAAGGTGCTATAAAATCGAACATTATTGGGCCAAGGCGCAAATTCAACTTAATTGCTCCTAATTGGCTACTTCTTCAACTTTCCTGGTATATGGAACGTTTCGTACATTAGATACTCATAGACCGGTTAATAGGAAACGGGCACTCATGCGGCTTTTTCAGCAAAAAAAACGCACTCAACAGCATTCCAGAAGAAGGCATATGCATTCCTCTATTGCGTCATTATTTGCCTTTTTTTGTAATAAACCAGCTTAATTTAGATGACGCGATAAACCAGACGTAATAGGTTTCCACGAAAGGTAATGAACCCGGGACATGCTAGGCAATTAATTTTTAGTGCACTCGGTATGCAATGATAGAAGGACTTTGTGTCGTTTGCACAGGAAAGGGACTTAAATATCCTAGTAAAAAACCACCGATCTTCAAATGGTTATCAAAATGTAAAGATGACATTGTTTCTGAAGCAGCTACAGAGTGGTAGAGACACTCTCTACTCATTTTTATTTTGAAGGGAATCGCGGCTTGAAAATTTGGTTTCAAACAATTACTTTATTTGAATTCGAACTGAATTATTATTTTATATCTAAATAAGGCATTCGTTTCCAAACACAATTCAGGCCACCTTATCAATTTAATAAATTTACCGCATTCCTGGCGTCTCCATAAATTACTCACCCAGTAGGAGGCGTAGGCTAAGAATAGATCAAATAATTTGCACAAGTCGAAGGCACACATAGTGAGTAGGAAGACATAACAGATTTAGCATGCAACAATATAGGAAACATACCAGAAAGAAAGCTTACCCAGATATTTTAGAAAGCCAAACTTTAATGAGCAAAGTGTTTTTAAAATATCGCTAATTGTTGTTAAAGGAACGTTGTACTATTTATGGAAAAATCACGCAGTTCCTGAAACAAGCAAAATATAGCAAGAATATTCTGGTATAAATATGGCTTCATCTACTGTTGTGAAGGTATTTTAAAATAACTGTGTTTATCTTTTAATTATAAAAGCATTTTCACTAGAAATTATTAATTGATGAAAGGAAAGTCTGACGAATTCGTCTAGTTTCATCAGATAACTGCCCTAGTATAGCTATAGCTGACAAACATGTAGAATCTTCTGCCTTGTTGTACGTTCTGTGCTTCCGATTTCTGTTGCAAACTCATTATTGTCTAAACTGCTGATCAAGAATCTTCAAAGTTTGAGGACTAAAAGATTATTCTTGGAAAGCAAGTGCTAGTGCCTGAGTGGTACCTTCCTCCTTGTACGAAACTGAACTCTAGAACCATAACGCAAGAAAAGTTTAAAAAGTCAAACAAATTAACGTATGTTAACTTCAAAAATTTCCATCAGATTCGCTTTCAAACACATAACTAAGTAAAAACAGCAACCGAAAAGTACTTGCGTTCTTTAAATGGACGGAAAGAAAAAGAGCTCTGGAAAGTAATGGAAAGAAAACGGTCTTTCTTCGCCTAATGCTAACCACTAAGTAACCATTTGGTCGCTTAGCCGGATTGGTTAGAAATATATAGAAGAAATATTTGTCTAAAAGGTTTGCAAATTCTTTCTGAAAAAAACAGAAGCTCACTCAGTCCTCACACCAAAACTGGTACCTGAATGAACAGGTACCAGTTTTATTAGTACCAGTTCATTTATTATGAAAAAAACAGTACCTGAATATTTTACATAATAAAACCAATTCATACAAAATAAAACGAAAAAAAAAAGAAGGAAGCGTGAAGTAGAAAATCTGCTGAAGATGACCAGCAATGAACTCCAAAACGAAAAAAATTAAGCCATTTTTTTTTCAAACACAATGTAATGAAAAGTGAGGAATGTGATAAAATTGAACATGTTAAACAGCTGGAATAAAGAAATTAGGACACAAGAGAAAAAGGGGACAGGACTCGAGAGGAAACGAGCGAAAACCTAATACCAATACTGATTTCTCATAGTACGATTTTACGTAACGTTTGGAAGATATGGAGTTAAAGTCAAGCTTAAATGAAGTGTTTTTGATTTTTTCACAAAATGTTAAGGGATCATGATTTCCCGATATGCAGCACTGGTAAAACTGGGAGGCATAAAAGGTGTTAGCTCTAATTTACATTAAAATTTTAAATGTAAAAAAAAATCCTTGACAGGTGTAGCGCAATCTTCATAAATTTTGTTGTTTTCAAATGATAAATGGACGTACCATTATAGCTTCATAATCACAATTTAAACACCCGTAAATTGAGTGATTGAGTCCTTCACACCTCAACTTAATTTTCCAAGTTATGAATAATCAATAATTTGCTGCTTTGTTTTTCAGTTTCAAGCCTTTGCTTTGTTATTTATCTCGCATACACCCTCCTGCAGATCCCAAACGTTTGGTGAGGCAATTGTGATAACTTTATCCTCTACGAACTTCTTCATCCGTTGTGAGGACTGTACACATTTTGCCATCATGCTCTAATAAATTATGAGTAATACCAGTGAACTTTCAACTTGCTGTAAACAGTCAGGTGTACAAGGAGTATAATTATTATTTCACTCACAACCAAACGCGGTATATAGGCCCAAAATGGCCCCGACAACATGCTTCTGTTATCTTCAGTGGTTTATGTGAGATTCCTTTTCATAACCATCGGTAGCAGACTGCACGACGTGAAGGTAAGCCAAGATTCAGAAGTCTGCGTATGGAATAATAAATGAGAAGGTTGCGTTTCTTCAAAGATTAATCCTATGCAATGTTGACATTTACGGATTGTACTGTGAGATGCTAGTCAAGGCGGAAAAATCTACGTGAAGATCTAAGAATATTGAACTAGAAAAAGGTAGAGCTTTATTTGATGCAATATTGAAACCCTTCAAGCTTTACCGAGAAAAATCAACCAATTAAAAAGAATTACCAAAAGTATAGGAATTTTCAGTCAGTTTGTTATAATTGGTTAATTAAAATGGAAAAATTCCAATAATTAATTTACGTCATGTGATAACTGTAACTTTATATTTAAATAACATACTTTATTTAATGTTAATGAAATAAAAAAAATGCTTTAAATTTACTAGGGTTGAACTGCACAAAAAATGTTATTTGCCAGGATCTTGTAGGGTTCTGTTCTTTTTTTAATATATTTTAATCCGACGAGATTTAATTTCGATGATATATTTTCTTCGTAGTACAAGTGTAAATGTAAATATCTGAACCTTGTAACATTTTAAATTTTAACCCAGTCTAGAATAATCAACCACTGGCCACCACCTGGTCACTGGAGCCTGGACACCCTTACACAGCATTACGGAAGTAATGACAATAAATTCCATTAAATTTAAACCATATCGTTAAAATAATCGCATCTCAACTCGCTTATAAGACAAAATTCAGAAAAAAACTTATTATAATGAATGAGTTACGTGCTTAACAGTATGAAAGGACCAATAAGTCTGCGGTAGCAAGTTCCTGCATAACCATTAATAAAAAAGCCTGGCTTTGGATATGCAGCGACATAAAGTCGACGAGCTTCACGACGTAGATTTCCGCTTGCACAACAGGAGGAAAAAAATGTGCATAAGGCATTTCAACCGTGTTTTACGTTTCAGGAAAATAATTTTCAATTCGTAAAACTTCCGAAGGTAACTGTTTTTATCAAATGATTAACCGACAAAGGATTTGGCCTGTTAAAATGTGCAATAACCAAAGGTTATAATAGTAAATTCAATTCATTTTAATCTGTTTAATTAAATATTTTGTTTGAGTTTAATAAGTTAAGCATGTACAATTCCACTTTTGATCATGAAAATTTCTAAACGAGGTAAAAAATTATTGGAAAACTTAGGATTATGTTTAGGAAGTGTATAACATGAGTATATAGTTAAGGAAGTTGTCACTTCCTTAACTTTTCTATGCACTTGCCCACATTTTTTCTTATGACTGTCTTGAAGCGAGTAGTAGTAAACATCTTTATTTCTAAAAAGGTTATCGACCTATCGGTCTTTCTGCCCTTGTTTAATACATGTAGTCTTAGTCTAAATAAAAAACAAAGATGAAAATTCTCTTATTCTAAGTTGATAATCTTATTAAATAAAATTTCCAATTCTAATGACAAGAAAGAATTATTTTATTGTCCAGTAATCAGTTGCGTTTGTAAGTGTTCGAGTAGCGTTGATGTAGGGAAACGGAAGCGGGATTGTCTGGTTGGTCTTGTAAGACAAAGGGGATTCAGTATGGTCCAGTTGTAGGGGTTGTTTGTCCATTTTGTCTGTAGATGTATGAGTCTTTCCGAAATCTTTGTCATATTTGTGCGTTCGTATAGTAGTTGGGTGGAGGGGTTGTGTAGTGGGTTTTGGGGGTGTCTTATTCGTGTTATTAGTCTTAGGGCAATTTGTTCTGTTGTTTGTATATAACGTTTTGTCCTTTCTGTTCCGTTGGTCATGAGTATATGTCCATAGTCAAGCAAGGGTACTACAAATAGCTTTATATATTTTGATGGTGGTGTTTGCGCTAATTCCTCTGTCTTTGTAGGTTAGTGGTCGGAAGTGTTTTGTTCTCTTTATTGTTTCTGCCCTGATTTTTCGTATGTGTTTAGTGAATTTAAGTTTGTGATCAAATGTGATTCCAAGGTATTTTACGTCGTTTTTTGGTTGTGTCGTTTGGCCGTCTGCAGTTATTGTAGGGGAGTCAGCGTTGAGTCTGTGGTTTGTGAGCAGAAGTTGGTTTTTTGACGCGTTTGGTGTTAGTCTCCATTTATAAAACTATGTCATTGTGTTGTTTGTTAGTTTTTGGAGTCTTTGAGCTGCTCTCTCTGTAGTTTTGTCATGTACAATAAGTGCCGTGTCGTCTGCGTATTGTAATATGTATGCCGATCTGTCGATTTGATTTTTGTCTGGTAAGTTGTAATTGTATATGTCATGGCAGTATATATTGTAGAGAAACGGTGAGAGCGGGGATCCTTGAGGGAGCCCTTGTTCAGGGGAAAAAGAAAATGACAGTGTTTTGTCAATTCGTACTTGTAGTTGTCTGTTTTCTAGTAAGTTCTTTATGGTGTGTAGTAGATATGTTGGTGTGTGTCTTGAAGCGATTAAACAAAAAAAAAGAACGATTTGTTGGAGTCCTATGAATTCTTAACCGAAAACCCAATAAAGTCATACTATTTCTTTTATTTATATTTATGTTGTTTCAAATTAATGACCGAGTCACAATGTTTTTTTTCTGCATCATCAATTTGAGATTTCAATTCATTCGACATAAGTCATCACAGCACATTTTAATATTGCAAGTAATTATTTTGTAAGCTTCGATATCTTCACTTCAATTTTCCAGGAATGGTCATGATATAGAATACGAAAGCTAATAAAAGAAATGAATGGCAGTAGATTAATTAGATTGTTTTATAGATAGGTAAAATAGTTTGTCAAATTTCAGAAGCTGGATAGAACAGAAGCTGGATAGTTCGATAATTTCGCTTCAATAAAGAAATTTCCAAAAATATGTTTGTCTTCAATGTTAGTGAATGTATGTATAACTTGTTGCATGATTGCTAACCGGGAAGATAAGAACCAAAAAAAGTTTCAAATTAACTGGATTAACATGCAGAAAACTATATTCATTTTGTGGTATTCTTCGGCAAATAAAGAAAGTTAAAATCCTCAGCTTTTATAAATGAGACCATAACATTGTAGGCGTTTAAAGTCAAGGGCAATACTAAGCTGACACAATTCTTCTCACATCTCGGAATTAATTACCCGAAGAAAAAACGAGTTGGTATTGAGAAGTGACAGAGGAGTGGCACAATGTTGGTCTTAATATCTTGTTCATGTCATGAATAGGATAGGTGATATAGTTGGAATTTCTCAGTGACAAAAAATTGATAAATGCTAGTATTGTATAAAAAAATGGCCACTTTTTATCGTCTTGCTGTAAATATCCGGCAGTGAAAAAAAATCCAAATTCCTTTATCCAGAAGCTGATTGCAAGTATACTATTTTTCTAATAGTAAATAGTTATTAAGACTATATTAACGTCTCGTTAAAAATATTCAAAGTGTTGCATTTCTCTAACTGTAAAAATGTTCATTTTATGTAGAAGTCGTTTCGAATATAGTTCTATGCAAATACCCTAACTGTGACTCAAAAGAGTTCTCCTAGCTTTTTACTAAAGTGGCTTCTTGCACTTCATCACTGGGCCAATGAGTTATCCGGTCACGGTTTAGCTAAATGGCAATGTAGAAAATTTGGTTCTAGACATATACTATACTATATAACTATATAAATTTCCATTTACATTTTCGTTGAAGAAGTACGTACGAGATTGGAGTTGTCCTCCCCGTTAACGAGACACCAATTCGAGATTGAGAAAGCATTTTAAACTCAATAACATATAATGGCTCTATAACTATTGCAACTGATGAAAAAGTCTTCACAACAACAAACGAAAAATATGACAACATTGTGTGTTCACAAGGCTTGATTAAGTCGAAGTTTTTAAATGATTTGTACGAGCTTCTATTGTTGAAAGATGTTTTTTTATCATTTTTGGGTTCCTTACATCTACGCATTTTACTATTGAACAATGTAAAATGTGTGAGTGTTTACTTGAAAATGGTTGGAGATACTACGAGGCGAAACGAATACAAAAAAGCGACGAAACCATTCTACTTCAACATTGTGTATCACTTTGAAACAAAACTTTCTGAAAGTATTTCCAGAAATCTGCCAGCGCTTTAAAAGTGAGTCTCAATTATCTCTAAAGTACCCATGCTCAAAAACCCTAATGAGCATTAATTTCTTATTGTTAAGCCATCTTCTTCGGTTTATAAGCAAACTTCATTTTCCTATATTCATATCGATCTCTCATAACTATTCTAAGTGTCCGTAAACCTTTCAGTTAATTTCTACGTATGTCAACATCTTTTTACTTTCGATTTTCTTGTAATTACTTGGAATTTTCTCAGTGATTTGCTAATTGAGGCAAGTTATTAGCACTAATTCTAAATAACTATATCGATCGTAATTAAAATAACGTGAATGTCGAGAATAGTATCGGCTCCAACTGAGTTTCATAATTTATTACCTGCAGACGCTTTATCATTCAAAACCACAGCTATTAGAGTATTATAGCATTAAAGGTTTTCTTAATTAGCTGTAAGTACAGAGAGTGGTCGTTTTTTCAGTTTCCACCTACACTATCCTGAAAACTGAAAACTTGAGTTAATAAAACTTCAAAGGGCAGAAAGACCGATAGGTCGATAGCCTTTTTTAGAAATAAAGATGTTTACTACTACTAAAACTTCAATGCACAGGGTTATTGAGTGGGTGGACCCTCATTTTAAAAATTAATTTCACAATGGAATCCACTAACTCCCGTACTACCTGTTCACTTTCTATTTAACGAAAACAAGTTTAATTAATGCTATACTTGTGACATTTTTCAATTGTGAATTGGAAACGATGTAACTAGCTTGATGCGAGAAAGATCGATCAAACCCTGTAAACCGTCCATCCACCATCTAAATGTCCATTGATGAAGGATGAAGGATGGGGAAATTGGTTAAAATCTAGACATGTCTGCCGATACATTAATTTGTAAGGGATAGCAACTTCACTCCAGTATACAGAGTATTTCATTACAAAGTCGATAAACTTCGGAGAGTGAATTCATTGTTGATTAAAAAACAGAGTTATTGGTATAAAAAGTTAGACCACAATTCAGCCATTACAGGAAGAAGAAAAGAATAAAAAACATAAACTTTTCAGTTTTTGTATTTGCTTTGAATCAATTTGTAGTAGGATTTGTAAGAATCCTGGGAAGGATGACAGTCAGAGTGTGATAAAATAAAAATTGTGTACTTACAGAAATGTTGAGTTTGCAACGGGTAACGAATGAAGCAGTTTCGCGAATAAGTAGAAGTCTAGTTAGGTTTCCTCGTTTAAAGAAACCCTAAAATTTCCAGTTTTCTTAAATTGTTACGTCATAAATTGCTGTTGTGTTCTTAGATTTTAACTACTGTATGTACATTTAATGATCATTTAATGAAGCTGCGATAAATGACCATCTGGATTATTATCAAAAGTTTTCAACACGACTGAGAGTAAACTACTCAAAGACAGACTAACACCCTTTAAATAATCGAAATCAAATTAAACCAATGAAAAATGTGTATTAACAGCAGGCTAAATAAACCGAAGCTTCTCATTATACGTAGAATTGAATTTAATGTATAAGAATATCTCAGAATGATGTGCTCAGATTTTATAGAAGTCACCTAAACAAGGATCCTACAAATAACATTTTCTCTAATTCCGAGTTGCCGAGTTTTATTGTTTCTGCGAAAACAATAAAATCTTCAAATTCCACATCAATTAAAATTAGAAATATGAGTTTAGAATCAACTTCACAACTGAGCTGGTTTATATTTTATGCTAATATTCCTATTTCAAGTTCATGTCCATTAAATCAAAGCTTAGAAAATGGCAGGAAATGAAATAATTCTATCCCAAGTACTTTCTCGGTCAGTTAGTTTAAGCAAAAGAAGCTTTTTCGAGTCACTTATCACTGATATTTATCCACTATAGTTTCGGAAAAGGTAGCTGGCAGATATCTTTTTAACAATATTTTTTCTCACATGTAAAATTTATTTTATTTCTAAGTCTACACACAGTTCCTATAAAACTTGTATTTTAGAGTGTCTTTAGAAGAATCTTTAGAATCGAATTCAAAATCGAATTTAATTTAGAATAGAAGAATCGTTAAATTAATATATGGTCGCATGCAAGATGGTCTGGTATAATTCTTGAGATGTTGAACTGCTTCTCTAATTGTTATATGTTCTTTTCGTAAAAATAAAACAAGTGTTTCCATCCATTCTACAAAATACTCAATGGGTTGCATCATTTTTACTGCATATTCTACAACCAAAAATAAGACAAAACTTACATAGATAGGTTTGTAAGTCATACGTCATGCAAAAATCTTCTCTTGTTTTTGGTTGTAGAATGTGCCGCTAAACAGATGCAACCTAATTCTGTGTTACCCGGTGTCTAAAATGTGTTGTCCTTCCAACATTTGTCATATATGGTATCGAACTAAATAATCTCATGGTAATTTTTGTCGGCGTATTGCAAATGCTTCTCTGTTGTGATATTACCACACTTATTAGTACATTTCAACGGGCTTATGGCTTTGCAATTTTTGCAGACATTCAAATTATCTATATCTCATCAGATTATTTCTTCATGGAACTGGTTCGCCGAGTAGTCCAACAGTATTTTCTCACTTTCATCCCGAGTACTAGAGCATGAAAGTCGATCATTTGCATTTTTGTTTCCTGCTTTTGTTTTTATTTATTATGCAGGAAGCATTTGCTTGCGCAAAAAATAGACCTTATAATGTAAGCGCGGCCACCAAGCAAAATAAAAAGTGAAAATTTTACGCACGTCTTAAATAACTACTTTCTATGATTTAATCGTTCGAGAAGAGTAAAATAGTTCGACACAAATTATTAAACAAGCAAAATCCTATTTTGCTTCCAGTGGATTGAAAATTGCACCCAACACTATCCTGAAGCACTTGATTTGGCTAATTAACGAGATTTTCAATTTTATTATTAAGTCCTTGGTACACCAGTGAAACAAAATAATTTGTTTTTCTTTGGTTCATTTTACTTATATTTATTCGCCCAAATTGTAAAAAACTTTATGTGTAAATGTGAGTCAATTTACTCATTAACCAGATGCAATTTACGACAGCATTACAAGACATGACCTTGTTACAGTTACCAATGAGATGTTAAGTTTTGCAATATGTTTACACCACACCTAATGGCCTGAAGTAATAAAAAACCTCACCAAAACGATACCTTGTGGCCATCAAAATTCTGCTTAGTTTCATTCGAATCATTCAAACCTCAAGCGAATATTAATCGTTTTACTCAAATCTGGAGACATGCTTGAAGAAATGAACAGATGGTCGAATACTACGTGCCTACATTTAAGGAATTTACTGCTACTATTTGCATTGTTTTGGTATTAGGATCGTGTTTCTTTACCACAGAATACAATTTTCAGACATTAAATTCCATACATGTTTGGAATATACATACATTATTTCGGATTTAAGGTTCGGGATCTTGCGTAATGTTATGGAACATATTACGAACATATTGGATAATATTGTTTATGTATTTCTTGCTTGCAGCATGAGAATTTAAAGTGCAGCAGTATTAAAGTATTCAATAAATTCAAACTGGAATATTGGATCCAACAATTCCAACAGAATGATTAGTGGCTGATATCCGTACTGAATCTGACAAACAAACAATATCAGATTTATTCTGCAAATATACACAGCAAAAGTGTAATGCAAAAGTTTTTCCAGATGCTTACAGTAACAGTCAACCGATTTTACTTTGCTGGGTTAATAACTTGTTTCAGTATGAATTAGTCTAAAATGTAGCTGTTAAAAATTTGAAAGCCGTCAACTTCCTTTCCCAATTCGTAATTGGTCCAATTACCTCCAAATTACCAGCCAAAACTATACGAAGAAAGTCATCTAAATGAAATGATCCCTAGTGAAACTTAAAACTTCACTTTCTGTGTGAAAATCGCGAATAGGAAATGACGATTACTCTTCAAAGATCACACTATCTTCTCATTAGGCGTAGTGTAAACGTTAGATCGTCTACAACAATTATAAACTTTTCCTTTCGTTCCTCATTATCCAAAATACGTTCCGTATACTTCAATGGTTCTCGTGAACATTTTCCCACACAAGTATTTTGTTTTCAACATTCCATCCGTGTTGTTTTATTATTTAAAAGGTAAACTCGAAAGTTCAGCTGATGTAACACTGTTCCAAATGAAGTACGTAGACGTTTTACGAAAGGATGTTTAAGACTTATTAGCGGACACTGCACATATGCAGAGGCATTCAAAAGACAATTAAACTATGCAAGCTTTTAAAACTTTAAAGTGCAATTGGGAACAGACACACAAAATTTTCGCTACAAAATAGTCTACCTAATAGTATCTGATGAAAAATTGTAATGTGTTTATTTGTTTTATAGCTAGAAGCTACATTGAACATCTAAATTAGACCAGGGCAATAGTGCTTACTGAAGATTTCATTAGTTTTCCATATTAAAAATGTACTTGATGAAATAAACCCGACATAAAAACTATAACTATAACTGAAAAAATATATAAAACATTGGACGATCTCAAATGTTTATTTTTTTTTATATTGGTTCTAATAATATCTGTAACAGACTCCTGAGCAGCAACTTTTCAATTGAACGTTATTGTTAAAAGTTTGAACTCTTAACCAATCTTTTTACAGAAAAAGTATTATTCGTAGTTAAGATTATCTGCTACGTGATAAACACCAACACCGGTTGCTTTATTTCGGTCACTCAATTCGTTCAACTCCATTTCGGTTCAATGTTAAATGTGTTCAACGTAATTGCATGTGGGATTATGTAAGAATATATATGGATTTTCTTGTCGTAAAGGTATAGTAAAAACCTTCGGACAGACAATTTTTCATGTGTAATTAAAATATAGTTAAGTCCTACTGCCTTATTGCTTTATTAAACAAGTAGTGGTTAACACTGAATGCAAAATTTGAAATCGTTTGCAACTCAAGCTGAGAAGCTCTCGGTCTGTAACAGATATTCATCAATGTAACACTTGTAAATCTTAAAATTAATTTGTACTTCAACTGATCCTTTGTTATATTTAGAGTTATTTTTGCTTCCTCTCTACGGAGCCCTCGGCAAAAAGAGCTATGAGCACCTGGACAACCGTAATTTGTTATATATTAAAATATTAGGCAAATTGCACTGTTTCAGTTGATTTTAAAAAAACTGACACTGAATCATTAAATAGTGAAAAGTTGGTGAGTCCGTCGCCAATTGTAACTCTTTGACCCTGATTTGGTTCACAAAATTTTAAACACAATAACGTATTTAAAAAGATGATTTAGCAAGACGATCGTTGCGAAAAGCATGCTTAACTAAACAAATAAATGCCTTTGCAGTATGTAAAAATCGAATCGATCTGCCTGGCCGGTAGCCCTGCTGATTCTTATTAAGTTTCATTTTATAACAATGAATAAGAAACTCTCGAAGCTCAACAACTTAAGATAACATCTCTATCATTACCCACCTAACACAAGGTCGGTTGCAATTAAAAATCATATATTCATGATGCCAAAACAAAAATTAGAAACACTGACCAACATGTTACTGCCCGGGAAAACAGTTACCTTTCCTATCAGATGACTTAAGTTTTACAGGCAAATCTTTCGAAAAAAACTGCATTTATTACTGATGAATACAAACTGAAGGTTTCGAAGCAAGAATAGTGTCAGTTCTTTTTGATATTTTTTCCAGAGAAGAAGTACGCAGTTAAGATAATGTGAAAAACTATCCGCTGTATCATGGGAATCAGCAAAATATTGATAATCATGTAAACTTTCAAGTAGAGCCCATTTACCTCTCTCTCATTCTCATAAAATGCCCAAATGCAGTAAGACTCAAGATACAGCTAGCCGAAGTTTAATCTGAATTTGTGCTCGTGCTCATGATAAAAATTAAAATTTAAAAAATGTTTTACTGAAGGGTTTTAAAATTTTAATAGCTTCCAAATGTTGGTTTTCTGCTTTACAAAACTATATTCTATTGGACCAACGTATCAAAAACATTCACGTTATTCTCACATCAGTTATAATAACATAATACTGCTATTGTGATTGGGCACAGAACACCCAAAAAATGTTGATAGAGAATTTGTAAGTTCGTCAATTAATGTGCCTTTGAAGATAATGGAAGACCATTTTTCTGAATGCGATTGAATTTTGATTTAATAAAGTCATTTACAATGTGCAAATTTGGGATATTTTGCCATTAATATTTTAATTTTATAATAAACGTCCCTATTTGGTTCATAATTAGGCCGTTTCGACATTATACAGTCCTTCACAGAATTTCCCAATCATTCAGTTTCAAAATTTTACAAAGCTCATGCATTTCTTAAGAGAACTGAATATGCCCACATTAAATGCCCAAATTATTTTTGTGATTCTTAACTATTTAGCAGTTTATATAATAGGCATAGTAGTGAAATTTCAAACACTAAAAGTATAGCGTTTCAGAATTGTAAGTGTTACGTTAACTAACTGGAAAAACTAGACTCTTTCAATCGGCACCAATTTTAGACGTAACAGTCGTTATTATTTTTCGGTTCTGGTTATGCAACAAATAAATGGATCTTACTTTACCTACAGTTACGTAGTTTCACTTAGTTTTATATCAGCATAACTGCATACCTGGAAATAAATAAAATTAAATTATTAGTTAATTCATGAAAAAAATAATTTATTGCTTCTGGAACATGTTTGTTGAAAATATTTGTTTCAGTTTAATAATGATTGATTTTCTTTCGTCACAACTGGTTCTAATTAGTTTACTTGTTGGTCATCCATGGACACACCATCTGGCAACTTCATAAAGCAGTAAATAATTTCAACAAAGTTCAGTTTTATTTAATTAATTATGTAACATCCGTTTCAAACTGTAATGTTTACCGGCTCAGTCACCTATTATACCAAAAGAGTGCTTTTGCTAAGTATTTAAATAAAACTGGAAATACCTGCCAATACTGAATTTGTATATGAATAGCAATTCAACTGCAATTAATAACCACTTGTATTAGTTAATTATGAAAATAGGTCGCATTGATAACTTGCAACGGTTAGGCAATAATTAAATAATATGCAAATTCTAGTTTTCAATATATTTCATTTCTATTACACGTGAATATGAAATGCCGAGTTAGAATTACTAAAACATGCTTATTCTGTGCATTTGAAAAAATACCAGGAATTTTGTTACATTAAGTACAATTACAAAGTCGTGTTGTATTAAATGACATGATTTCGAACTTAATAGTTCCCGACTACTACTAGTATTGTCAACACTGTGGTCGTATTTTGATAATAAAAAGCCATCATATTTAGACTCTTTATTTTTTTCTGTGGGAAAAAGTATCAGTTATTAAGCACAATTTTTAATAGTTTTCCAGAATAATGAAAACATGTTTATTTTCTTATATAAATCCGAATGATTTGCAATCACACTAACACACACATTAAACATTCATTTCGGGTATCAATCATTTCCTATTTCCTATATTATGAATGAAATGTACGTTCTTTGCATATTAAATTCAATAGGATATACGCTCAAATTGAAGCGAATTGGAATAGTTGCATTTAATCAACACTGTTATTATAAAATATAGCCGGGACTTAAATTTTAAGTCCCTAAGCTGTCACTATTTTTCTGTATTCAAAGAGTTGTTGACTATATTTTGATTATCCCCAAAATAATTAAAAAAATACGCTTTATTTTACAAAGTAATAAAACGGTACCGGATGAGATGTTTTCCAATTCCAAACAAAAATCTGCTAACCTATAGTGTCTTATTATACAAGTACACTTTTTACTTTCCCAGTTTTGTTAATTTTTTAAAATTCAATGAGAATTTCTTAAATCAAAAGTTCTTAATTAAATCAGCTATTTTTATTTAAAAAAATGCTCTAAAGTCAGTTAGTTGTTGAATTAAAATGAAAATTACACACGTTTCAGATTTATTCTTAGCTCTTCTAGGTGAACTCAGACTATAAATGATTAAATAATTGAAACTATAGATTTTATCAAATGATTTATATATTTAGAAATTATCTGTCCTAAAATGTTATTTAAATTTAAATGTATTTAGGCCTATATTTTATAGTTTAGGTCTATCATTGTCCACAAGCAGCAGAAGTGTTTCTTCCTTGAAATATATCGCGTGTTTTTATTAATGTATTAGTAAAATCAATTTCTTTATATACTAGACAGCAGAGAACGATGCTGACACGAGAAAGATGCGAGAAATAAGCATGCCAAATATAAAATGGTAGCTCATATCAATATGTAAGCTACATACATAAGTAATAATAATAAAATAAGTCTAATAAACGTCTAGATATACTACACACCATAAAGAACTTACTAGAAAACAGACAACTACAAGTACGAATTGACAAAACACTGTCATTTTCTTTTTCCCCTGAACAAGGTCTCCCTCAAGGATCCCCGCTCTCACCGTTTCTCTACAATATATACTGCCATGACATATACAATTACAACTTACCAGACAAAAATCAAATCGACAGATCGGCATACATATTACAATACGCAGACGACACGGCACTTATTGTACATGACAAAACTACTGAGAGAGCAGCGCAAAGACTCCAAACACTAACAAACAACACAATGACATGGTTTTATAAATGGAGACTAACACCAAACGCGTCAAAAAACCAACTTCTGCTCACAAACCACAGGCTCAACGCTGACTCCCCTACAATAACTGCAGACGGCCAAACGACACAACCAAAAAACGACGTAAAATACCTTGGAATCACAATTGACCACAAACTTAAATTCACTAAACAGATACGAAACATCACGGCAGAAACAATAAA
Organism: Dendroctonus valens; assembly: GCA_024550625.1. Taxonomy (NCBI): domain Eukaryota; kingdom Metazoa; phylum Arthropoda; class Insecta; order Coleoptera; family Curculionidae; genus Dendroctonus; species Dendroctonus valens. The sequence goes on along the minus strand of JAJTJO010000017.1, from coordinate 106,795 downwards.
GAGAACAAAACACTTCCGATCACTAACCTACAAAGACAGAGGAATTAGCACAAGCACCGCCACCAAAATATATAAAGCTATTTGTAGACCCTTGCTAGACTTTGGACATATACTCATGACCAACGGAACAGAAAGGACAAAACGTTATACACAAACAACAGAACAAATTGCACTAAGACTAATAACACGAATAAGACACCCCCAAAACCCACTACACAACCCCCCCACCCAACTACTATACGAACGCACAAACATGACAAAGATCTCGGAAAGACTCATACAGCTACAGCCAAAATGGACAAACAACCCCTACAACTAGACCATACTGAATCCCCTTTGTCTTACAAGACCAACCAGACAATCCCGCTTCCGTTTCCCTACATTAACGCTACTCGAACACTTACAAACGCAACGGACTAGTGGACAATAAAACAATTTCTTCTTGCCACTGAAATCTTATTTATTTAATAGTATTGTTAACCTAGAATAAGAGAATTTTCATATTTGTTTTTTATTTAGATTAAAACTGCATGTATTAAACAAGGGCAGAAAGACCGATAGGTCGATAGCCTTTTTTAGAAATAAAGATGTTTACTACTACTACGTCTAGATAAGTAATTTTTCCAGTTCATATAGTACCTAATCATATTAAATATTAAAATTATCAATAAAGTATTGTCGCGCAAAATGAAGCAAATATAAATATTGTATTAATGTTATCTGGTAGTCAACCAAATAAGCCTTAAGCAGTTACTGGAGGGTAAAGCAATAACGAATGAAGACTTTTAGTAACGCCGCCGATATCCGGAAGACTTCAAGTAAATTAACCTCATTTGTCCTCAAATTCCTGTCCTTAAACTTTAACAAATAATTAATAAACAATTCCAAACTGCATTTTGTCATTAAATGCAAACGAAAGTAGCTCGATGAAGCCTTATACATAATTCAATAAATTCATTTGGATAAAAAGTGGCTTTCTGTGGCAAGAATTGTGTTTTAAAAGTAAGATTAAAATGTTTAGATAATCATCGATATTTCGTTGGATAAAAGACATTGTTAATTAGGTCGTTTCAATCGTAAACATCAATTCCACCGTGACATCCCACATACATCCGAGTCGGCGAACAAAGAATACATACATGTAACAAATACCCAGGCATACCGCTAGCTTTTGCCTCAACGGATGCAATTTCCCGGTATCGGATTTCGCGAAAAGGATATCGCCTTACTTACTATTTCCTAGTAGGTCACATTGAACAAGACTTCTTCGGGAGACAAACAAAAATCACTACTACGGTAAATATATACTTATGACGGCTTCAAGAGAACAGGAAATGGCAGCGATCGGCGACAAAAAAACATAATTATAGGTCAATTAAGAATACGTTTATATCAAGTTGATATTTTAAACAAACTTCACAGAAAAACAAATATTTCTGGAAAAATTTTTCCATGTAGATACCAACTTTCCATTAACTTTTTCCCGGTGATTCAGACACCATGATTTACGAACTAAATTACGTCGAGTTCAATAGGTATAAATCAAACATGCTTACAAAGGAAATATGTCCGATGTATCTTGTCCTAATTAACTTGATTTTTGCAGGAAAAAATTGTAATTGTGAAAACAATTGAAATTAAAATATGTCTTCTGTAATTTTCTTTATACAGAGTATTTCATTTAATAGTTATTGAACTTTAGCGCATTGTTCCTGTGCATAGTCACGAGCATTTAGCAGTTTTAAAACATCTTCTATGGAAACTGCCTAAGGAGAAATATCATCCCTAAAACATATAGCAAATATTTCAAACCAAAGATGGGCACAATGACCGCATAAGGCACGATTTTCAATCGATTATAATTCCGGCGCAGAAGAAGAGATGAAGAAGAAAATATCTTACATCACGCGACGCGTCGGCTATGGCCATCATAGGTCAACCTACTGAGGTTACGTTTGTTGCTCGCAGATGTTCTAAATGACGGTCACTCAGGCCAACTCTACAAAGCGACTTTGAATTTCTTCACCTGGGTCAAAGCAATTCATTAGACTGTTGCAGAACCAGAATCCCAATCGGATCTTTTCAGAGGCCTTAACATGGAAATATAATAAAATATCGATAATTTTCTCAAGAAAGAGCAAGCTAGCAAAGACACTACTTGCAAAACAAGAGAAATGCTTGCAGCATCCAAACTATTGTACAATTTTTCAAGAAAACAATTCCTGCTTTTCAAAAAAAACTGGAATTCCATTGGACTTTCTAGAAGTATAAGTTGTTTCCCATGCAGGCATTAAATATAGTACCTGCATGAGAAATCGTAACAGACATGTTCCATACCAAAACTACCATCCAGAAACGTACCAGCAGTACCTAACATTCTTAGAACTTATTTAAGTTTTAGAAGATATTTTTATGATCTTATTTTTATTGGTTAACATACAGGGCGATGCAAAGTTGGCATGATTCCTTTTAATTGGTTACTACTGCATACTTATAAAGTACAAAACCATGAAATTGTCAACAAAAGTTCAAGTTTCCGCCAATTGAGTACTAATTACTTATAGTCACACTGAACGCAGTACTAATAAGCAGCTATTGATTTTGAACCAAATAATAATTTGAAGAAAGCACACATCCCTACGTTTCATCCACTTTTTTTATTCGAAAACTATTATTTAGCTTCAAACTGTCATTTTCTGCTTAAACGAGTCAAATAAATGGTTGCGGAATTTTTATTTTGTTTTTTGCGTTTTTTTGTTTATATATAAGTTTTGGCGAACAATATACAAACTACCCACCTAACTGACAGAAAGACAGCTTGCCTGTTTATGGACATTAACAAGGCTTTTGATAGTGTCTGGCATGGAGGCTTACTATACAAACTATACAAACTACACACACCAACATATCTACTACACACCATAAAGAACTTACTAGAAAACAGACAACTACAAGTACGAATTGACAAAACACTGTCATTTTCTTTTTCCCCTGAACAAGGGCTCCCTCAAGGATCCCCGCTCTCACCGTTTCTCTACAATATATACTGCCATGACATATACAATTACAACTTACCAGACAAAAATCAAATCGACAGATCGGCATACATATTACAATACGCAGACGACACGGCACTTATTGTACATCACAAAACTACTGAGAGAGCAGCGCAAAGACTCCAAACACTAACAAACAACACAATGACATGGTTTTATAAATGGAGACTAACACCAAACGCGTCCAAAAACCAACTTCTGCTCACAAACCAACGACGTAAAATACCTTGGAATCACAATTGACCACAAACTTAAATTCACTAAACACATACGAAACATCAGGGCAGAAACAATAAAGAGAACAAAACACTTCCGATCACTAACCTACAAAGACAGAGGAATTAGCACAAACACCGCCACCAAAATATATAAAGCTATCTGTAGACCCTTGCTAGACTTTGGACATGTACTCATGACCAACGGAACAGAAAGGACAAAACGTTATACACAAACAACAGAACAAATTGCACTAAGACTAATAACACGAATAAGACACCCCCAAAACCCACTACACAACCCCCCCACCCAACTACTATACGAACGCACAAACATGACAAAGATCTCGGAAAGACTCATACAGCTACAGACAAAATGGACAAACAACCCCTACAACTGGACCATACTGAATCCCCTTTGTCTTACAAGACCAACCAGACAATCCCGCTTCCGTTTCTCTACATTAACGCTACTCGAACACTTACAAAGGCAACGGACTAGTGGACAATAAAATAATTTCTTCTTGCCACTGAAATCTTATTTATTTAATAGTATTGTTAACCTAGAATGGGAGAATTTTCATATTTGTTTTTTATCTAGATTGGGACTGCATGTATTAAACAAGGGCAGAAATACCGATAGGTCGATAGCCTTTTTTAGAAATAAAGATGTTTACTACTACTATTGTTAACCTAGAATAGGAGAATTTTCATATTTGTTTTTTATTTAGATTAAGACTGCATGTATTAAACAAGGGCAGAAAGACCGATAGGTACTATAAGTTTTGTTGTCAGAATTATTATTTTTTATCTTTTATTTATTTCTGTATTACAAAATGTATAAAAAAACAACAGAATGTGCAAGAACCAAAGACATTTCAAGTTAATTTACAAAATCAAAACGGCGTTATTATTTTCGAAATATCTGATAATGGTCGTTAGACACCTGCAACTTGCCTATGTCCTTTAGATGGGGATGCTTCATACTTATGTAAACTTTTTAACTAAACCCTAAACTTTTCAGTAGCCCTACAATAAGACAATATCCCGAAAATTCGTTAACATTGATGCGTTATTCAGAACAGAAAAAAGTTCAAAAATCGGGTGATTTTCGTCAAAATTTAGATTTAATTTGATTTGAAAACAGTATTCTAAAATAAGCTTTTATGCGATAGAAAATACTTCACGATTTTATTAAAATTATTTGTTTATTATTGTACCACCGGAATTTTCCAAGCAACATTTTCCGAAGGCTAACGTGTCTCATAAGGCCTAAAGAAGAACGAAGTAAACAATCCTTGTGTGCCTTATGCCCGATAGCACATGTAGACACCCTGTATATTAAGGAACGCATAATTCTAATATATTGGGTTCATCTAGTAATGTCCCTCAAAGCATTAAAGAGCAATTTAAAACACTTGCATGAAAGTAACTTCAAATAATGTACAAATCATTCAGTAATTAAGTAGAAAGGTTTTCTTGAAGCTTTAAGTAAAATATACTCAATCGGTTCAGAAACAAACTTCTGAATTGTGTGCTACATTTTGGGGATGTTTACTTCCTTCTTGACGGCTAAAATATTGAATAAATAATAAACAACGCAAGTCAATTAAAAATCAATAAATATTTTTGGAAAATGTAATCATTTGAAATCAGAAAGAGAGATTATAAAAGTTAGGCCAATTCAATCAATATATAAAAGACAAATATAAAAAAGATGCGTTCAAATAAATTAATTAAAATACAGTAATGAATGTTGACATTAAGATAAAAACTTATTGGGTAAATAATTGAAATTGCGTGAAAAAAACGTATTTCCTGACCTAAAAATTTTATATATTTGCTTCTTTTGTAAGTATTTATTTATTTTGACTTTTATTCATTCTATATTTTAGTGATGGGAAAGAAAATTATTTTTTTCGACAGCCTGCGAATGAACTATTTTTTTTCTAAAGACCACAATTTTTCGGTCAAGACGCCCATTTCAATATTTCCTTGTAACATTACAAAACGTCTCTATGTAAACTTTCATGTTACATAGTTTGGTGTGACAAATTTATCTGCGGCAACTAAATGCAATTGATTGATGTTTCGAGACATTAAAACAACGTTTTCGAAAATATCTCCGAATTGAATTGCTTGTGGCTGGAACGTTTTTGAAAGAAAATTGCGCAACATCACATAACGGGTATTGGCAATGTTCGAAAAAAGCGTTAATGGTATGCACAATAGCTTCGGCTTTTCTGAAACGTCCACATCTAATCAATTAAATTAAAGTTTCTGGATGAATCGAAGCAAACCTTAGCAAACGTTTCTGAAACTAAAGACCGTTTATCAGTTCAGTCTCGCGGTTAATAGAAAATTTCCAAATGATAATCGTAGTGACAAAACGGATAACAATGGTGTCGAAGAATAAAAACGTTCAAGCATAGATAAATACGTAATAACAAACACAAAGCGATTATTTAAAGTAGGTTAGCTGATTTATGCTGAACGCACATGACACAAGCCTGAACACTCTTATATGTCTAATTGGCCATTTGAAAGAGTCGTAGGATGCAGTTATAGAAAATCAGTCTGATTGGATACCGAATGGCTGTGGGTCACATAAACAACTTTTTCCTCGGCGTGACTTTCCATGTCATATCTACGGCGGTTTTTCTTCGAATTCGTTTATTTGTAACGCACTTATCGCGGTTTTTTGCTCTTTGGATTAGTGTCGATAAATTTTACTATCTGACAACGGCCGTATTGTAATGGTGGTAATTAACTCGATACCGGGCTGAGTTATATAAAGGTAGATATTATTTGCACATTGTCTCTATCTGCTGCTCTACATTTTCAACATTTGTACTGTTTTTGTTCTATTTTTGGCTTGCAAAGCTACTTTCAATTTTTCGTTTATCTAAGAGCTGAATCTGGCGTCACCTTCATAATTATTACGTGCCGACCCCATGGATTGGAAAGATCTGCTCGAAGTTACTTTAATATATTCAAACGTGTATTATTTAAATGTTTTTCAAGTATTTTTGACTGCTTTTATTTTGCATTACTGGATTGTATTTGATGCTTTATTATAGTGAGTTCTTGTAGCAGAAGTCTGGTGGGTTTCTTAAAATTCTTATGAAGTCATTAGTAGGCAGTACCCTAGAATATGTTTAAAATGATGAAATGCAAATAAAAACTCAGTAAGTAGTAGAAGTACATACTGAAATTTACTTAACTTGAATTTAAGTATTATGATCGTTTCAGTTAAGAAGTAAAAGTCTCCAAAAAGAGAACAAGAGGAAACATGTATAACATTCAGCAAAGATCATTCGAGCACTTAAGCATGTGACTTGTTCGAAAAACGTATCGAAATAACAACTTTTAAATAACTTTATTAGTGTTGAATCTGAAAACTCGTCTGGGAGGAAGCAAATATATTAAATCTTTTCGTAAAACGTTAATTAAGCAACGCAAAACGAGGCAAAACTCAAAATGTTCGATTTTACAGTTGGCTTAAAACGTACATAGAAACGACTATGCCTCAAATTTACTGCATTTTAAAACAGCTGGAAATTGAAAACACACAAAGTTCAAACAACATTAATTATTTTTCAGATAGAGTGTATGCGGAAAATAGTTGAAAAAATTAATCAAACGACACTTCCAACTCCAAATAGCTTTGTGACTTTAGTAAATACTGAGGAAAACTAAACCTTTTTTTAAGAACTAAGTTTAGTCGATCTTTGGGAGTTGACGGCGCAAAATTAATTGGAAATAAAAAGCGTGAATAAAAACTAATAGAAGCACTTAAAGCTTATAAGATTAATATTCATGAAAATGCGATTATTAGCAAGAGAAGAGTCCTAGTCAAGAAACGTGCAATGTTTTCAACTGATTTCAGAAAAAGAAAGTGGAAAACAGATGGATGGTTTTTGCTTAAAATTTAAACATGTTTAGTACCTGGATTCGCACATCCAAAAGTTTTCCAGAGCAAGAAGAACTTGAAATCTATTAAACAAAACTAACATGACAAATTTATGGACTCATCTACAACAAACAATTACATCTTCGTATCCTAAGGATCTCTAAAAAATTATTAAACAACATATATTTTTTGTTAAAGTTAAACACTTCACAACTGAAAGTCGCTTTACTCCTACGAAGAGTTCTTAGGCAGGTTATGTTAACTGAAACCCATTAACATACAACATCAGATAAAGCCTGATATTATTTACGTTTTTGGATGAGAATATTCGATGAGAAGATTCTTCTATCTGATGTATTTAATATTGTTACATGTGTTACGCTTTTATAATTTTTTTTTCCAAAAAAAATTCCTGGGTTTCAGTCAATTTTATTGTTTATTATTTAAAATTCACTCCAATACATTCCTGGGTTTCAGTCAATTTTATTGTTTATTATTTAAAATGTTACAAATACGTTTCGGTGTCTTTCTCCACCATCATCAGTTTGTGCGTATAGTTGTTTCTACCTTAACATTCAACTGGTCACTCGAGTCAGAGTGAGTACAGTCAGGAAAATATACGAAATTATTTAAAATGTCACAAATACGTTTCGGTGTCTTTCTCCACCATCATCAGTTTGTCTGTTTGAACTTTGGTATGATAGCCAGATTCTTGCATCTGGTTAGGAAGTTTTTTCTGTTCCTCTCTCTTGCCAATTTTGCTTGCTAGAAAAAACTTCCTAACCAGATGCAAGAATCTGGCCATCATACCAAAGTTCATACAAACAAACTGATGATGGTGGAGAAAGACACCGAAACGTATTTGTGACATTTTAAATAATAAACAATAAAATTGACTGAAACCCAGGATTTATTTTTTGGATTAAATTGAAATACAGTCAGGAAAATATACACAGTAAATATTTTTTTTTTCCATTAAGTGACATCAACTGCATTTCTTGATTGTGTATATTTTTATAGTATCGTTCCTCTTATTTTGATATAATTCAATATTTTTTAAATGCGCGTTAGCATTTATTACAAAAAAACATTTATTAAAGAAACTATCGGAAATCGGTTGCAAGTACAAACAGTTACTTCCATGAAGAAAACAAATTTCCAAACTGCATATATCCAGCAACATAACACGACGCAAGATGTAAAAGTGACGAAGGAAAGCACCCAACTTTGTTTCAATTACTTGCATCTTTATTAACACTACATGCGTTATATGCCTCAGTTTATTGCAGTCATTTGCAATTTAACTTTATAGGAATTCCTGCAGGTCCTTTGGAATCGTGACTTTTGTCTATAAAGTTGCTTCGAAAGCTCTAAACCTCTTTGAAATATACAGTACTTGCCTTGTAATTAACATACCAATAAGTTTATATGTTGCTTGCATTCAATATTTCGTCAATATTCAAAAAATGAATTAATCTGGAAGCAAATATCAGCAAATTGATAAACTTTAATGCACAAGTAAAATAGCAGCAACGTAGGAAATGCCACTAATAAGTAACCTACTAAATATCATAAACCATACAGTTTTTTATAAGACGATGGCAACATTAAAGAAATAAATAATACAAGTCGTAGCTCGTAGAGAGCATCGATTCCTCGATACTATTGAGTGGTTTATGAAGTATCCTGTCGAGCATAACCGGCTATTTTCCTTTATTTCGTTAGGAAATTTACGATCCTCTTACATCATATTTATTACATATATCTTGAAGTTGCAATTCTTGCACTATCGGAATCGAAGTTTACCTTCATCGTAATTTCTTCGAGGCGGAGTAATTAAACTCAGACTTTTTGCATCTAGGAAGAATCAGCGAAATCGAAAACAACGTTCAAAACGAACATTCATTTACCATTTTAATGATCAAACTAATAAAATTATTGAAAAAACTTCTAACGCAATCTGATTACATATTTTACTATTTAGTGATGCGACAAGAAAAAATTACTTTTAACTTATACAACATTAGATGACTGAAATGATGTTTTGTCATACTGTTTTGACCATGATGATTTTATGTGAAACGTTATTTTCCATTAATTATATTTTTTAATAGATTTTTTATATGTGGTGAGAAAGTTAATTTTCATTACTTTGCCAAATTTGATAAGCTCTTTTAATATAAAAGAGAATGTTGTCCAAAGCAGATCAAGTAAAAGTTAATGTTCACTAAAGTTAGCGCACTTTATACCATTTTTTTCCACATATGGAACTTGCTCTGGGCGAATCTCAGTATCAATTATCTTCACAAATTGTTATGGTGATGCACGCTGATCAGACATCAACATCTTATTTCATGCTATTGTTATGGAAGTGGGCGGATTTACTTTCAATGCTGAAAGCAAAAGTGAATGCCCATGCCAATGGGAATTAGGTATCAAATAGTATCGATAAATCGGCATGTAACGATGAATTTCAAAAACGAAACGTTGTCTGCAAGCTCGTTAAGCCGTTGCAAGACATGAAATTGAAAATTGCCGGCCTTAATCTCTGTGACTGAATATTAATAAATCTTGTTTAAATAGCAAACATATAGATCACCACACAGGAGACCAATGTTTCTAAAAGTGTCGAAAGTGTTTTTTGAGAGAAAATTAAAATAAGTAATTTCATAATCAATTTCTCTATAAGTATCAGGACACGTAATATTAATTGAAAGTCTCTTTATACAGCAACACTTTTGCAGTTCCGACAAGCGACAAATAACACGACCTTTAGCAGTGTCCCAAATTGTTGCGTGCTCTCATTGTTCACATACTCATGCAACAATTTTCAACGTAATAAGCAAGTCTTTTTTACCAAGACAGGCACTTTCATTTTATAATGGAATTTTCGGAGCAGTTTAAAAGTTTACTTATTGTAACTTGGCGCTTAATATTAATATAATGGATGGAAATAATATGATGGTGCTTTCAGAAGCGTCTGGAAATAATCCCGCATGGTGCTGAATAGCGGCGCCTCTGTGTTGGAAAAGAGTTAAAGTAAAAACGATTAGCTAGTAGATCAATCACTTGAACGCAGATAAATGATTATCGAGATTTAATTATCCATATGACTTAGTTAGCCAAGAAGGTGCTCTTGTAACATACACAGTTTTTCCAAGAAATGTTCCTGTTGAAAAGAAGCTTTCCTAAAATAAAATAACTTTGAAGAAATTACAAATACAAAATTGGTTGTGAGCGTGTGAAATAAGAACAGCGGAGATGAGGTTCCTAAGAACAATAAAAGGGATCACATTGCATGACAGCATACGCAACGAGAACACCAGAAGAGAACTGGGAGTGCCAGATGTGTGAGAGAGAGACTCCGGTGTTGGAGAGACCACATAGAACGAATGAGTCCAGACCGAATTGCAAAGTGCTGCTTTGAAAGCTGGACATCAGGATCACAGGAAGGCTGATGACAGAATTGACAGGACTTTGTCCTTTTACACGAAGAAGACGAATAAAATTGGTTGAGAGAATAGTCTACAAATATTTATCTGCAAGAAATAATATTCGACTCGTGCTCTAGCCTCCTCGATTCAATTTACATGAACTGAACTTATTACATAAATCACTCCAAACTAGTGTAAAATACAGAAGAATAGCAAATAATTAAATACATGAACTTCAATTAACTTCCACTAATCTAACAATTGAACGGCCATGCAAATAATTATGAGACCACACAGAAAATTAATTAGCAACTGTAAAAATTAATCAAGGGCAAAGAATAATAACAAATACTGTTTCGAGTTATTCACCTCAGCATATTGTGTTATTAACATACCAAATGAAAACGGTTCTTGAAATTATCATCCTTTGTTGGTATATACCATTTCAAACCGTTAAATTAGACGACAAGTAATTAATCTTGCCAGTTTATAAGCGCGATTAAAGCCTGAATTAACACTGAAATCAATATTGGACACGGTAATATGGACAAATTTGGTTATTATGTACAGGTACATCAGTTGTTTCTCGATGGTACAACTTTTCCGTTGTAATTTTATGAAAAATTACATAAATCAATCAACTAATCCGCTGATTAATTATTAAACCAACACTTATTTCTTCTGAAGAAATTTCAAACATTAACCACACCTATAATAAACGGTTATATAAAAAAACACTCAATCATGTTATAATTATGTATAAGGCTAAATGTTCTATAAAAGGACCCAGGAAGTTGGACATCGTTTTCGATCCTTTTGTTTTTGTTTTAACAAATGTGTAATTTAATATATTACATATTCACAGCTCTAATGTTGGTTCTTCAGATGGCTGCTAATGCACGCTAATGTATAATAATCGAAGCATGAAGTGATTAATCAGCCGCCATAAATTAATTGGATAAAAGCCGAGAGTTCATCTAATGCAGCATCTTGTACGCTCGTTTTATAGTTTTATTAATCTCTTAAGCGAATAGGCGAATAATACGCTTGGCTTAGCTCTGACATTAGGTATGGAGTGCATCATGCCAAATCTGTGAATATGCTTCATTTGCTATCTGTTAGATCTAGAAGCGAATGGCGCTACGATCCTCTCATTAACGTCCGAGTCGACTTTCAGCTAGGTCTAGCATTAACAGTTTTTTTTTATTAAGTGGACGAATATTAAATAGAAGATAATTAAATTATTTGCATCGACAATGTATTAGCTTAAGGGGGCAAGCAGTTTACGAAAGTATTTAATCTTTCAAAATGAAAACAGTAAATGATTTTTTTATAGATTCCTTAGGACTTTCTTTCTAAGTCCGCAGGATATTTCAGCAATTATCCCTGAAACCTGGAAACAGGATCACTTATTACATTCCAAAAACCTCAGTGATGGAGCAAAGAATAGTAGAGAAGAGGTCATTGTGATCAAACCCAAGGATATATGCTACAACACAGTTCCGCAATAATAAAGGCAATTCAAGAACAAGAGAATCCGAGTATAATTGGCGCAGAAATATCCGGAATACTAGTATAGAAACGTGATCGGAGTGTTGTAATGAACCAAAAAAAAAGCATTTATATTCGTAACAATATGAACAATAAACGGTCAAAAGATAGGAAATTGGCTATTTTACTAAAGTATTTTATTTACGTAAATGTTGTTCAAAGCACAACTTTTTAAGAATGCAGACAAATGACATTGCGTGTTTTCAAAAATACTGCTAACATCAATTAATGCACCGGACGCTCAAAATATAATAGTATATATAAACTTGTGTACATTGCGGATCTTCTAGAGACGCTTAAGACACGAAACGAGAAAAGAAATTCGTTGCCAATTCTGTAGATTTATGGGATAAATACTCGCGCATTTGGGATAAATACACGACAGAAAAAAAAACAATAAAAAACAATCTGGAAGTTCAGACAGATAACAAAAAAGGTGAACAATAAAAACATGAACATACAATATAATAGTTTGAAATTTTTAACAGAAGCGGAAGAAGAAAATAGGACCCAGTCAATGAAGAAAATGTCTACAGTTATATAGCGATTTTGGTACTATAGGAAGCGCAGGGCAAGAACTAATTTTCTTATTTTAAGTGTAATTTGCTACATTTTCAATATCTAAATAGTGATCTGATGATCTGATTATTGATGATAATCAATAAACGGCAATATTTAACATTTTTCTTATAGAAAACGTCGTACATTTTATCATATCAATATAGAACGCAAACAGACAGTTTCAATGATAAAGTAAACATTTTGTAATGTGCAATTCCAGCTGTGTATATGATGGCAATAACTTCGAATGAATTTTTAGCTGTATATGTAAAAATAACAGAACATAACAAAATCTTTTTTAAACAGTTTAAAAAAAGTAGTTTAAATAATATTTTGTTATGGGTATCGTTTTTCAGTTCTTCATGATATTTCAGCAACCAATGCGCCGATTTTATGTATTCTATCTGCTAAAACAATATAGAGAAACGTTCAAATTTTTTATTTCATCAATTTGAGGATTTTTAAGGATGAAGAATTGCACAAGATAAGCGACTCATCAAATACAACACGCAATTTTCAAATAATCTTTATTAAAATGTCTGTAGTTCTTTAAATATCACGTATGTTTCGTCAAAAATCCTACTTCTATCTGAGTTATGTTCTATATCTAATTCATCTTTTCCACAAATTAATTTAGTACATAGAGGTTTAGGGGACTTTAATAATTTCTAAAGGAGATTGAATGCACAAAGCAATATTGAAATTTTGATAAATCCTTCAAACAATTTGTATTTGGTAATTGAGATTTTCAGGGCACAAAGGAAAAGGATTTTCTTTTCCTACAATGAGAAATTTATATTAAAATTGTTCGCTCCCGTATCAACATATTTCGAAGTAATAGTGATTTATAAAAATTTTAACATGCAATATCTAGATTTTCCTGGCATTTAGTACTAGTTTATTATTATTATTGAAACAATATTTAACAAACGGCATTAGTCGAAAAAGTTCGTTTCTTCTTGTTCAGTTTTCTTAGAAGGCATTTTTCGAGCGTCGCAAATTGTATGGAAATGGTTGACTTATTAACAATGTAATTGAGGTAACAAACAAAAAATTAGATATTTTCCTGAAAGCTTATTCATTATTTCAAGAGTTCGAAAGACATTTGCAATTGGTGCGGCAAGTAAAATTGCAACATTTACACTTTCTATATTATTGTCTGTCTCAAAAGTAGAAGATATTTCCACAGCGATTTATTTTTGTTTTCAGTAAAATATGGTTTTAGGTGTTCGTTTCCGCCAAAAAGAGAGCTTGTTAAACGTTATTTTGCGATGAGTTAATAATGTGAAAATTACTAAAGTGAAATAATACACTCGATAGGATGTTGCATCAATTTAAGCAATTTTTTAAAATATGTAATCATATAAACTTATTGTTTTTAATGCTTAATTTAAAATGTTGGGATTGTAGCTACATTAAGACATCAAAAACAAAATAAGAGGAAAGCAAAATACCTTTGCTTTTAGGTCACATAATAAAACATTAAGAGGTCGACAAACTCCAACGTTGTTCTCGCATCAGACCTTTTGTCTTGAAGCTCATTTGCAACCTGAGAAACGGTAATTCAAGGAAGAACTTCAACCTAATTGTATATATGCGCCGCATTAAACAAGCTCCAAGATTTGTGTGCTTGAAAAATATCAAACAATTTTTCTGCAATTTATAAAATTGTAAATAAAATAAATAAAATATATTTATTGTATAAAAAATAAAATTTAAAAAAAAAAGAAAATTTCAGTAGATACTTTCGCACAGTCGTGAACAATTCCATCATGTTCTGATACACGATTATATAAGTTAATAAATTAAGTTCCAGACATTAAACAGATTTCACCACCTCCTCGTGTTTGTTTTATTTTAATCTTCTTCCAATCTTTGCTCGCCGTGTGTCCAAGTCGGCTAATTTATGAAGGAAACCAGAATAGTTACGATCTACTGAGCAAAACATGCAGTGAGTTTATGGATTTTATGTAATCTGGTGCAGGTAGCGTAGAAAAAAAAACGAGATCATACAAATCTGGTTGCTTAAGGTTGCTTGCTAAATAAAGGAATATCGAAGTAGACTTAGTAGTAGTAAACATCTTTATTTCTAAAAAAAGGCTATCGACCTATCGGTCTTTCTGCCCTTGTTTAATACATGCAGTCTTAATCTAGATAAAAAACCAATATGAAAATTCTCCTATTCTAGGTTAACAATAGTAGCAGTAAACATCCCTATTTCTAAAAAAGGCCATCGACCTATCGGTATTTCTGCCCTTGTTTAATACATGCAGTCCCAATCCAGATAAAAAAACAAATATGAAAATTCTCCCATTCTAGGTTAACAATGTTATTGAATAAATAAGATTTCAGTGGCAAGAAGAAATTATTTTATTGTCCACTAGTCCGTTGCGTTTGTAAGTGTTCGAGTAGCGTTAATGTAGGGAAACGGAAGCGGGATTGTCTGGTTGGTCTTGTAAGACAAAGGGGATTCAGTATGGTCCAGTTGTAGGGGTTGTTTGTCCATTTTGTCTGTAGCTGTATGAGTCTCTCAGAGATCTTTGTCATGTTTGTGCGTTCGTATAGTAGTTGGGTGGGGGGTTGTGTAGTGGGTTTTGGGGGTGTCTTATTCGTGTTATTAGTCTTAGTGCAATTTGCTCTGTTGTTTGTGTATAACGTTTTGTCCTTTCTGTTCCGTTGGTCATGAGTACATGTCCAAAGTCTAGCAAGGGTCTACAAATAGCTTTATATATTTTGGTGGCGGTGTTTGTGCTAATTCCTCTGTCTTTGTAGGTTAGTGATCGGAAGTGTTTCGCTCTCTTCATTGTTTCTGCCCTGATGTTTCGCATGTGTTTAGTGAATCTAAGTTTGTGGTCGATTGTGATTCCAAGGTATTTTACGTCGTTTTTTGGTTGTGTCGTTTGGCCGTCTGCTGTTATTGTAGGGGAATCAGCGTTGAGTCTGTGGTTTGTGAGCAGAAGTTGGTTTTTTGACGCGTTTGGTGTTAGTCTCCATTTATAAAACCATGTCATTGTGTTGTTTGTTAGTGTTTGGAGTCTTTGCGTTGCTCTCTCAGTAGTTTTGTCATGTACAATAAGTGCCGTGTCGTCTGCGTATTGTAATATGTATGCCGATCTGTCGATTTGATTTTTGTCTGGTAAGTTGTAATTGTATATGTCGTGGCAGTATATATTGTAGAGAAACGAAGTAGACTTATTATATAGGAATATCGAAGAAGAATTAGAGGGACTAACAGAATCAGGAACAGATAGAAGCAAAAGATAAATGACCAGAAGTAAGGATTTATTAATTCAATTGCCTGAGTAACATTAAAATATTTGCTGATTTACAACAGTTTCAACAGTTATAAGAAGTTAAAGGTGATTGGAGTGCTTAGATTTATGTATTTTAATAGTTTACGTTTTGATAGGTACAAACATTTAGGTAGCGACGTAAAGAAAGCCTTTTCACAATTTATCATCTGCAAGAAAGTAACATGATAAATTGAAAACAGAAATTAGTCGGAACTTTCACTTCGCCTTTAATTATTTATATTTTCGGCTGAAAGTGAACGTGATGCTTTATCACTTCATCAATTAAAAAGTCATTAATGATTCAAATATGGTGTTTGAAAACAAAAAATTTTGCCTCCAACGAGCCCAACGTCAGATTTAATAAGGGAAGAAGAAATACAGGAATCCAAATTAAACAATTAAATTTGCTGTAATTAAACTTTCCTTCCTACAAACTAATTATCGATTGTTACATTCAAAGCAAGAACAAAATTGCGCAATTGCATTCAACTTATCGCTTATTTTCATAAAAGAGTGTTGTTTACAAGCTATGCAATTTAGCTGAATATATCCTGGACCCAAATGCTAATTAAATAAAAACCATCTTAAGAAGTTCAATTTATCTTAATATTTTTTTTGGTTGCTTGAGTCCTAAAGGTAAACTGTCAAATTTTAAGAAGTGCACAACTCTGTTATCAAGACTCCAGACAAAAAAATAATCAAATGGAATATTTATTTGAATTAACACGCTTATATGTGGAATTATGTGTATATAAAAGATAAAATGGACAGGAAAAACAGGAAATATACTTATAGCAGCACGATCAAATGAAATATAAAAAAAACCTGCAAGTAGTTTTTGATTTCTTCAATGCACTTGTCGATTTGTAATTTTGTTAAATTGATAATTTTTGAACTATGGCAAAAAAATAATTATGATTAACAAAAAAATATTTTTGTTTTAAATTTTGAATGTGCGAAATTATTTAATATAATTTTTATAGTTTTGAAAATTCACTAAATGCACTTTCTTGCCACAAAGGTTTCAATGCAAACCATCTGAGTAGTTGAACACAGGAGCATAATTTAGAGCAACAATTTAGCTGAACTCTTGAAGAAAACGTAGAAAATTAACTAATTACAGATTTTAAAACTAAAAATAAAGACGCCCATACATTTTGGATTTCTAAAATCTGATTATGGAGATCTGCAATCTGTAATAAATGCAATAAAAACTAACTCATAAATAAATATATCTACAGTTTTTCGAAAATGCCATGTTTAGTTTAATTAATTGCTGTAGTTAATATTCATTTTTACTAATGTTTTGACGACAATAATGAACAGGCTTGTAAACAAAAGGTAATTAATTTTCAGCTAAACGACTCATTAAGTGGGCAATTACACAAGAGCCATCACAAAATGTTCCCATATTTTCAATTATTATGTCCCGGTAACGGTACCAGTAATTTTTCCAAATCAAGTACAGTCTAGCCTAACTCAGACAGCGCTTTTTTTTCAAAACGAGTTATATAATTATGCAATTCAGTCGTCTTCAAATTATTTCAAGCTGTAGAACTCGGCGTCAAGGGTCAAAAACCTGTATGCTTACACCTTAATTATACAAGAGAAACGTTGTTGGCTTGGCATATAGTCGTGGGTATATTTGGTTAAAAAACTGAATGTTGGATAGTGTTTATGTTATTCGTTAATTTATGCGTACAGGGTGATTTATTAAAAACTTGCAATGGCTGTAAATGGAGGAATGAAGAACGATATACTAAGTAGGAAAGGCCAAAATTATATACTAACTGATCTGCTTACATTTACCCTAGATTCTCTATCTTGAAATAGATGCGTTTAAAGCGTTTTAATTTAAATTGTGATAAGATTTAACTAACGCATTAACTAACACCACATTTAGTCCACATCCAGCAGTTATCGAATTATTACTTAATTTACATGTAAGCGGCGACGAAAAGTTTATTGACTTGATAAACCACAAACTTTTCAATTAATTTGTTAATAGTTGTCTCAGTCTGTTGAAAAATTTGTTATAAAAGCCGTTTTTCCTTAATTCTACTTCAGAAATTCAGTAGTTAACTCCAATTCAATAAATATTCATATCATGTTCCATAGATAAACCACATTACTGTTACTGAATTGATTTTAAGATTAAGTATTGTTGTTTAAAGCTAATAAGAATAACCTTAGAATTAATTATAAGTAAAATTGCATTAAAAATGCAAGTATTTTCTACATCACAAAATTTGCTTTTTGCATTCACATATTTGTCATATAGCATAAACGGCCACGGTCAAGAGCATAAAGTATTTTTTCCTCTTTTTCGGGTTAATTCGAATCGTTCTGTTCAACCGAAATATAATCAGAAGTAAATAGTAGTGCCCTAGAAATACAACTTAATCTTAATGTTGCTAACCAACCTTAATAATAGGATCAAATCGCGTGTATTTAACCCGTTAACAAAAGAAGCAAAACTTTAATAACCTATCAAATAGAGATATGAATCATCTTTTTAATTTCCTGCTGGCAAATGAAAGCGCAATTAGCCAGGCGCAAGCATCAGAAAAAGCCGTCACAAAAATTTCTCGCCTTTTAATTCCACATAAGTTAGCGACTAATTAAATTACTTAATTATGCATTTTAAAGAGCGCATGAAATTATCGTTCTTCCTGCAGAGTACCAGGAAATAGCGACTAGCAAACGACAATAACAATAAGTCGTTTTATTATGTTTGATGATGCTATCAGATTGTATCAACCGCATTAAATTATTGAGTATCAATTATTTACAACAAATTAATAAAACGAAGCAAACAACCGGAATTTATGGGGGATAGCAGGTTCTGCTTTTGACTGATGAAATACCCTTGAATCTATTTTGGAAATATCTGGCGATATTAGATTAGAATCATGATCATTAAAATGCAAAAACAACATTGATCAAACAACATTCACACAAGTTTAAATTTTTTATTTATTCAATTTAGTAGAAAGCTTGCTGATTGTCCTCCTCAACATGTTAATAACTTGTAACCTTGCGCAAAGAGGCGAATATGTAATGAAGCATATGCTGCTTCTTTTTGTTTTTCCCGCATATGAAAATGTTTTTTTTCTTAACTCATTGACTACGAGGTTTGGCTCAGTTTGACTGGTAATGGGCGTAGAAGCTAGTGGTCTCAATAGTTCTTGTCTGCTTGGTTTTGAACTACATCTAGTACACAAGTTTGTAGTGTTTTATTTCCCGACTGAGCAACCTTTAAGCCGAAGAAGAATCGACAATTTAAAATAACACTGAAAATTTATGATCATTTTGACGAACCGAATTTGTACCAAACTGCTATCTTATATATTTATCTTTATTCTGTATTTTATTGCTTTCTGTTCTATCTAACGAATACGGTGATTAAAGTAACACTTTGTATTGCTTGCAATTAATTCACAAGCAACTACACTTAACTCATTTAGACAAGCAGACTTATACGTTAAATAGCAGGCTACCATACGCAATAAGAACAAACACACGAAACAAATATGGTAATTTGGCAATAAATAAATCGATAGTAATGCTCCAGTTTAACAATGCTATTTTGCCCATATAGAGCGATAAACTAGCAAACCGGTAGTTAGACTAAATTGGTTTTAAATAAGCATAACATCTAGATATCTTGAATCAAATCAGTAATAATGGTTGAGAAGCTCTAGGAAATGCTTTCTTTTCTTACAGTCGACATGCAATTCAATGATATTGATGCAACCGTTATTCAAACAATTTTTTGATGAAACTTATTTCAATTACTTACTCAATTCTGCTCGAAAGATTGCCTTACCTGAAAATAAAACGAAATCGTTAATGGACATTCAAAAAATCAATCGCTTAGCAATTATTAAAAGCGGATAGAATAGATTGCTCCAGTTAATTTATTGCAGTCATTGTTAAAGAGTTATGACTTATTGTCTCCTATACAATAACAATCCCCAGAGCTAGCACGCTAAATCAGAAACAATTCTTTGTTTTCACTCGGTAAATCTTGCGTGTATAAAGTTGTGCAGCTAATCTTCAGGCATATTTCTCTTTTTTATTTTGCTGTAAAGATAAAAATCCTAGTTCTTTCACGTTCGTATCTTTACGATATATCTATGTAGCGCTAATGATTTTTCCGCGATTTGTAGGTGTTAAGCTACTAAAACACCGTTGCTCTTGATACTAAAATGTAACAGTAAATCTTAAATCTTTCCTGTTCTCACGGGCATACCTTCACTGCTAAATGCCTCTACTTTGTTAATTATCACTTTCAGCATCTAGTTTAGACGAAAATGTCGCTTGGAAATACCACTAATCACAAAACAGAAAACCAAGCTGAAAGTGGCAGATGTATCTTGGTAGCTACCAATAAAAGTTCGGTTTTATACTTTAACAAACATCTGATTGAGCTCCAAAATTAACCGTATAAAACTGGACTTTTATTGTTTACAAATCCTCGAACTGCTCCATAATAATATAAAGGTATATGCAATGGAGCCCAATAAAGTTTTAAATATACAAAGCTTTATCCATTCTCTGATAGAAGCCCAACTGATACCCCAGACGATTAAGGCTCGAATTTATAAATCTGTTTAGTAGTAGAAATATATTTGTATAAACAATAGTTTTAAATAGTTGAAAGAAAGAAATCAATTTTTTATCAAAATAATACAAGTGACTTGTCTTCAGTATAACCATTTTTTCTTCGCTTATTTTGAATTCAATTTGTCTTTATGGGAAAATCTCAGTTTTTTACATATAATTATGTAAGAGTTGGGTTATTGTGGATATAAAACGAACCAACATTGGGATAATTATTCATTAGTGATTTGCTTCGGTTTATGCGATGATAATTTTAATGATAGTTTCTCATTCCGACGAAAATTACGATAACGGTATTTCACAAATAATTGGTTCATCAAAGAAAAGGCAAAAAATGGAGAAACTGTAAAAACAGCCAAATTCATATTTCAACAGGTCTGATGTAAGTTTTACGTTGTTCGACATTTATACTGATATATTTAATTTGCAATTCAATAGAAAGTAGAGAATCAGCAAAATGGGAATCAAAAATATACAAACCAGTAGAACGGCATTTAGTGATTGATAATATTTTTAAAATGCACTACTTTTCAAGCTCGAAGATGACTTCTCCCATTCTAACAAAAGACATAACTTTTAAATACGTATCTCGTATACGCTTAATTTTTATAGCTTTCTACTCATATTATAAGTTTCACACCTATATTTAGCGTGGCTTTATTTCAATTTACGAAGGTGGAAGATGGCAAATAATAGTTCAAGATCTTTAAGATTAACCAATAATAACAATTTATGAACCCCTTGAACTTATATGCGTTAATCTCTAAGAGTGAGTGACCTTAATCATTAAATTAGCAGCTTTATAATATATTATGCGGCATAATAATATAGGTATGTGAAAATACTAACAATACAATGCACAAGACCGACTTCCAAACTTATATAACGAAACCTAACTGTTCTTAGAGTAAATTAACAATTCATTAATAGTAAGTATTCATGATGTATACTGTTATACCGGAGCAATTATTCGATTTGGCACTATTAGAAGCCATCAGTGGCGAATCCAGGGGGGGAGGGGGGCTATGGGGCTGTAGCCGAATTTACTTTAATAATAACTTAATAATATTTTATAATTTTGTAAAATTATAACTGAAATATTTCAGAAACACGTTAATTCCTTCCAGAAGAACTTGGAAGCTTCGATACGTCCTTAAAACGATGTCACTTTTTTCTGACTCCCAAATCAAAATCCTGTAGTCGCCTGTGATCGATTTTATGTAATATTGGGAAGAAATGAGGAGGAGCCCTTTCATGGATAAAAATTTCATGGATTTTATTGACTCAAAAAGAACTCCTCGCTTTTCTTCGCCCACAAGGTAAAGTCTGAAGTTCGCAAAATAATCCGGATTCTTCAGGTCAGGTGATCGAGGTGGCCCAGCCATTGCTCCACCTACTCCAATTGATCGAGTTTATGTAATATTGGGTAGAAATGAGGCGGGGCCCTTTCATGGATATAAATCACCTGTTTACGAAAAATTCTAAATAAAATTCAGCTTTTGGCCGTCGTGGCAGCACAAATAGGAACTAGAAAAAATTCGTGTGGGGATTTTATTGACTCAAAAAGAACTCCTCCCTTTTCTTCCGCTCACAAGGTGAAAGTCGAAAATTTGCAAAATAATCCGGATTCTTCAGGTCAGTTGATCGAGGTGGCCCAGTCATTGCTCCACCTACTCCAATTGATTGATTTTATATAATATTGGGAATAAATAAGGCGGAGTCTTTTCATAGATATAAATCACCTATTTACGAAAAATTCTAAATAAAATTCAGCTTTTGGCCGTCGTGGCAGCACAAATAGGAACTAGAAAAAATTCGTGTGGGGATTTTATTGACTGAAAAAGAACGCATCCCTTTTTTTCTTCATCAAAATCCTGGATTTGCCACTGGAGGCCATTATACAGAAAATAATCACGAGCTACATTAGCTGTGTAACAAGTTATTTTATTTGCATCGACCGTTAACTCGAAACTGCTTGCCAGATGAATAAGATAAAATGAATGAAACAAGAAGGAAGTCCGATATTTTAAATAAATAAAACTTAAAAAATTAAAAAGTATAAAATACCCACATAAGTAACTGGTTGTGCAAAAATAGCTTTAAATAATTGAAAATGCAAATAAAGTATGATAGAAGAATGTTTCACAAAAACAATATTTTTATTCTCAAGGAGCAATTTTGAACAAATGCTAACAGGTACGTTTAAAGATTATGTATTATTTTAATCGAAAAGAGAATCACACAACATAAAACCACAATTCTAAAAAAGATGAAAAACTTAAACGTGATCAACCTAAAGGCAGTTTTACATCGGTATTCTCACCTAATGCTTTCGGCAAACATAACAGTAAATCACTAGAACGTTACATATTTAATACGTCTCGATATTTCGGGTTTATTTAAGGTCAAATATGTAGGTTTTTACTTACTAAATCGGGAATAGTATTGACTGAACTGCTCTATTACAATTTCGCCCTTTTGCGAAAGCAAAAGAGTTGACTAAAACGAAATCACAATAATCCACAGGTTAAACAATTGTTCAAAATAAATTATAATGCAATTGCTATATAAGAGTGAACAAAACTAAAAATGTTACATTAAGATAGCTGGAAGCGAAACAAGAATTAAGGTATAATTCAATTCAAATCAGCTTTCTACATTTTAAAGCATTCTCTCAGTATAATTTTATAGGTGCCTTTGTAGTAGTAGTAAACATCTTTATTTCTGAAAAAAGGTGCCTTTGTATTATATGGCTGATATTATTTTAAACGAATTTTGCAATTCTTCCTCCATCAATACACCAATTTTTCAAACCAGTTTTCCACATTCCCGTTAATTTCTTACCAAAGAAAAGACCCTTATAACTTGCATCTTTCACTTCACAATTAATGCTTACTTATTTCTATCAGAGTCTGCTTTCTGTTTTGATATTTCACCTACTAGCAAAGTCATAAAACTAAATGTTTGAATAAAGCCGACCCTTAAGAAATTGAGCACTAAAGCAAGTCATAAATTAAAGAGCTAAACCAACCCTAATCTGTTTCTTAATTATTTGTTTTGGCTTTTTATGGACACCCATGAATTTTTATGGTTCTGGAGAGAAGGTACTAAAAGTAGCACAGACGTTTAGTACATATATGGCGGATAGTATGTCATAAAAGTATAAAATCTTTTATATCGTGCCATAATAATATATCATTTTTAAACGACGAATGAGTTTTCTTTCATCCTCAGATGGAATAGATAAAAAAAAACCTCGTACACGGTGTTTTAGCATTAGTAGATGGTAATGCAATGTCTTGGAATAATTTCTGCTGCAAAGACGGTATGATTCAAATGTGTTTAAATATTTACCCGTCCTGTAAAATTAGTACGTATACTTGATGTGAGTCTGCACGAAACGCAAATAAAAAATCTAGGAGTTTGTCAAGTTATTATATGCTCGCAAATTTTTATGCAAATACGTTTCCTATCGACACATTTGCCAAGTGGCAAGTCGCTAAAATATTCGTATATATGTTCAATTAAAGGAATAAATTAACAAATATATATTAATTAGCCGCTCTGGGGCACTAACGATTTAAACAGAAATGTATATGAGGTTTTAAGTCATTTTTAATAATAGTCACTATCACTTTAAATCAGGTGACAGTCCAATCACAGAAGCTGATCTAGCAGTAAATATGTCAGCGGTATAAGATTTGGACGAAAATATTACCTTGGGCTTAACTGGGTCTTTCTTGAAGGTAAAATCGAGCAAAAACTCACCAACAACCTGAGAACTATAATGGGAGCGTTTATTAGCAATAGCATACCATAATGTTGATTTGCTACATATGGTATATAAACATTTACAAATTTATTCATACATTATAATAAAGAAAAGTTTTGAAATTGATTGCAAAATGAATCAATATTAGTCGTTTTTTAGTTTCGTTTAATTCAGATTGCAACCCTTTATTACGTTTCATGTGAAATTGAATAATTGAATATAAAAGAACCATTTTATTATAATATAAATAATAATAAACTCGTCAATTATTTTGGTGTATTGACTTTGAGTAGTCAAAAAACCTCAATTACCGTTGGAAAGAACAGTTTCTTTTTCTTTTTTGAACGTTTGTTGTTACACTTGAATAGTGTGCTCTGAAGCAAGTTGTCAAACATTGTTGAGCTTACCAATTTACGGCCTAGATATAAATGGCATTAAAATTTCAAATCAAAATAAGTGCAATATTCTAATTTTAGCATTTTCCGGTATGAATACCCAAGTGAATTGAACTGTCCGTAATTTATTATTTTATATTTTTCCTTTAGCAATCAATTGAACATTAATTAGGCTCTTATTATTCTCTGTAGTGACATAAAATTACGTCTGGCTGAATATAAAAATTATCTAGTGAATAAATAATATAGTCTCTGTGTCAGGATGTAGGAATTATCTTTATGGTTCTTTTAATACCTGCTCAATGGGGGGTCTTTCGTGTAACTTGAAGCCTGCACGGTTTTCATAGGGATTCCTAGCTTTGAGGACTTATAGCTAAATGAATAAATATCAAAGGAAAGATTTTAACTGAATTGCTTAATGTCACAGTAATTGAATATCTACCAATTTATGTTTTATTTAGAATTTATGTTTTAGAATTTTTTTTTGTGTTTCAGCTCACAACTACTAAATAATTACAAACAAATTTTACTAATGCAATAACCATATAAAATATATAAATTTAATTCAAAATATACCCAAGCTATTTCATCATATTGTCATTATCCTGAGTCTCTTTTTTGATTATCCCCCCGCTGGTAACTTTAGTAAAACAACAAAGTCGTCAAACTAAGTTTATGATGTATTTATAGAATTAGTATTCTCCATTATTTAAAAGCTAACATAAGTTTCTTAATAAAATATAAAAATGTAATATAAAAATAAAGAAATGAGTTATAAATAAAACACGCAAACTAGACAAGTTCTACCAAATAGTACACCAGTTAGGAAACGTTTTTAAATGTAATAATAATATTGCAAAAATATCTGAGGCGAAGTAGAAAATGTGCAAAAACGCGAATAATTTTTTTTTATATAAAGAAATAGATAGATAGTTTCTCGATTATATATACTTTTTTAAAAACCTTGTTAAATATTTGGGAAATATTCTTAAATGTTTAGTAATAAATTTAACTCTGCCGTAGACGATCCCAAGCCCGTTCGAGAAAAGAGGAGAGTGGGGCTAACCACCTCACCTCGCAAAAAAAGTATTGGTTATGAAGAAGCGACAGAAGCCTCGGATCAGGACGGATACACGACGACGAATAACGCACGGAACAAGAAAAGAACAAATGAATATCGGAACATGGAACGAGCTCAGTTTATATCGACCGGGTGCAGCAATAAAAGCGATCAAAGAAATAGATAGAATGAATATGGATATCACCGCTCTGCAGGAAATACGTTGGCTTGGAGTGGGTCATACTGACGTTGGGAATTCAGTACTTTTCTATAGTGGCAATGAACAAAACGCCCACGCTTCCGGAACAGGTTTTGCACTCAAGAAATCTCTGCTGAACTCAGTTTTAAGATTCGAGCCACTTCGCGACAGGATGTGCTATTTTAGGATAAAAGGCACATTTTACAACTACGCGCTTATATCGGTGCATGCACCAACGGAAGACAAAGATGAGGATGTAAAATATCTTCTTTACGACACTTTGGAGAGGAAACTAGCCCAACGTCCCAAACAAGACATGACTGGAAGATTTCCACTCATTCTGGAAGATTTCAATGCGAAAATTGGACAAGAAGAGGCGTTAAGACCTCATGTGAACATGCGCAGCCTGCACAATGCTTCCAACGACAACGGCCTTATATTGGCAGATCTTGCAGAATTAAGTAATATGTTAATAAAGTCCACTATGTTTAATCACAAAGATATACACAAAATGGCATGGGTATCTAATCATGGTGTAACCAGGAACCAAATAGATTACGTTATAATTGATGTAAGACACGGAAGTAATGTACTAAACGTGAGAAGCTGCAGGGGCAGATGCCGATTCAGATCATTTTCTGGTCAAAGCCAAGATCAAAGTCAGAATATCTACAGCAAAGAACAAGCGAACCAATCGTCTCTCTCCTCAGTGGGATACAGAAAATATCCAGCAGACAGAGATAAGAGCTCAGTATCAGGAAGAAGTAGCACGACTTATCAGAGAAAATACTAACACCACATACAATACTGATATGGACACGCATTGGTGTGTCCTTACTTAGTTTATATTTTATTATTATTTATTTATTATTAGTTTATATCAGGAACAATTGCAGAAGCAGCTAGAAATGTGGTAGGGGGTCAACCCAGGAGACAACACAAAAACCACTGGTATGATCAAGATTGTGAAGATGCTATGGAGAAGAGAAATACTGCTAGACTCAAAATGCTAAAAAGTCCCACAGACGAGAACAGGGAAAGATACAAACGACTAAGTACCCTAGGAAAGAAACTGTTAAGAAGAAAAAAGAGAGAATGGCAAGGCAGAGAATTAATTACACTAGAAGAAGGAAAAAATAACACAAGAACATTCTACCAAAAACTACGCT
Organism: Dendroctonus valens; assembly: GCA_024550625.1. Taxonomy (NCBI): domain Eukaryota; kingdom Metazoa; phylum Arthropoda; class Insecta; order Coleoptera; family Curculionidae; genus Dendroctonus; species Dendroctonus valens. The sequence continues at coordinate 79,551 of JAJTJO010000017.1, read as the reverse complement.
CCACAAAAGCAGGATTCAGACCCAAGACCGACAATATCTTAAAGAAGGAAAATTGAGATCTAATAACTGACAAGACACATATAACTTTGAAAACATAAAACAATTCAAATACTTAGGGTCAACAATCACATCCGACAACGACATGAGTGAAGAAATCAGAGAACGCCTAAAGTCACCCAACAGGTGTTTATACGCCCTAAAGGATATACTAGAGTCCAAATACGTGACTAGGAGAACGAAAATCAAAACGTACCGTATGATACGTATGATAAGACCCGTGGTAATGTACGGCTGTGAAACCTGAACTCTTACGATGCGAAATGAGGAACTCATTCTAAGATTCGAGAGAAAAGTGCTGAGGCAAATTTTCGGACCCACCAAAAACCAGGATACGAAAAGCTACCGAATCAAAGCAAATTCAGAACTAAAACAAATATACAATCAGCCAGAACTGATTAACCTCATAAAGGCACAAAGGTTGAGATGGGCAGGGCACGTACGAAGACAGCCAGAGGATAGAATGGTCCGCTTAATATGGGACAGAGCACCAGAAGGAACACGACCATTTGGAAGACCGAGATTAAGGTGACGTGATAATATAACATCGTACCTCCGGAAAATGGGTATCGGGAATGGTCAAGAAGTTATGGAAGACCGAGACAGATGGAGGCAAATTGTTGCCTCAGCTAAGGCCCATCAGGGGCTGTAGCGCTACGGAGTGGTAGTAGTAGTAATAAGTTTTAATTCAATTGTATCAATTTTAGATCTTAAACCTGTAGACATTAAATCCATCCATATGAGTAGAGATAAAACTTTTAAATGAAATCAAGTTTTTTTTATCGGACGCACTTTGCAACGGATAATAACTTTAATTTTATCAAGCTCATGTTATTGTTCACCTCGCTTAAGCAACCTTATTGTAATGTAACTGTCGCAAAATTGTTTATAACCATATTCCTGCCTTGAATTAAATTATGATTGCATTCACATTGTTGTCCGCACTAGGTGAAGGTTAGTGAACTTATTTAAAAAAAACATACGTTAAATTTAATGTTTGCCTGCTTTGGTGGCAAAATAAATTCGTCAGGTGCTCAGATTTAGTTTAGTAGTTCAATTCAAAATCAAAAGCCGTGGAATAAATATAAGTAAAAGTGGAAGTTGATGAAAAATTAATCTAGTGGTTACGGAATAAAGAATTTTGGAGAAGATTCGAGTTAGAAGTCGGAAAACTTCTAGTTAGTATTTCACTCGTAACATTTAAATTCAGATTATCTTCCTTCTGATTTCATTTAATGTTCGTTTTTGCTTATTAAATTCAATAAAAAGTTTTTGTTGTTTTCCAAAGTGTGTTTTATAATTCAGTACGTGCTCCATATATCTAGAGCAGTTGCATTCACTAACATTCAATGAAGAAAAATCGTATAAGTAAGATGTCTGCAAATATAGTTCAAGTGATTAAAATTCATGTTACATCATCGAAACCATTAGCAATTGTGTGCCTAAAACGATCGTACGCGATACTTCATCAAGAATTACAAACTGACAGTTATTTCAACATTTCGCTGACTGAATTCTAAAAGCAAATAATTTTGTTTTGTGAAGAATGAGTACGGTGTAGGACGAGGAAATGTACGGAGGACATGGGCATGTATGTAGTTCATCTTTAAAAATATCTTCTTACATCAATTAAAAGCGCAATGTGAAAACTGTGACAAAGAAATTGTAAAAAAATAACATGATTAAGTATTGTGAAACTTAAATGATTGAGAGTTCCCAATACTGCAAATATATTCTCAGTTTCAATTCAAAAATTATAAATAACCCAGAAAGAACAAGAAGACAATTTTGATCTACAACAGACTCGCCAGTCTCAAACAGCTTGTTGAATTCGTAGTTACATGAAATTCTTATATCAAACTGATTGTTGAACTAAAGGTAAATGCTCTTTTAAAATTTATTGATCTCTTTGTTGCAGACACTGTAAAATTCACTTGAGAATGGTTAGAAATTCTGCCGAAAGAAAGAAGTACCTACTGAATAACGTAAACAAATGTTGGGAATATCGAATTTCCAATACTACCACTTTCAAAGAAAACAGTTTAATTTCTTAAATATCCGAACTGCTGCTGATATCTTAAAAGCAAATTTACCTTTCCATATCGTCATCCCTCTAAAGAAATCTGCATCTAAGCTATATGTTTTTGCAACTATTATTTATTTTGCTTCTAGTCTCAGATCTAGTCAAGAAACAGTACATTTTTATTAACAGAAAGTGTCATTAAATGATCATTTTGGTTGAGATATTTACAAACACTGATTTGACTTGTATTCAAGTAAACGCCACCCAACTACTATACGAAAGATCACAAAGATTTCGGAAAGACTCATACATCTACAGACAAAATGGACAAACAACCCCTACAACTGGACCATACTGAATCCTCTTTGTCTTACAAGACCAACCAGACAATCCCGCTTCCGTTTCCCTACATCAACGCTACTCGAACACTTACAAACGCAACTGACTACTGGACAATAAAATAATTTTTTCTTGTCATTAGAATTGGAAAGTTTATTTAATAAGATTGTTAACCTAGAATAAGAGAATTTTCATATTTGTTTTTTATTTAGATTAAGACTACATGTATTAAACAAGGGCAGAAAGACCGATAGGTCGATAGCATTTTTTTAGAAATAAAGATGTTTACTACTACTCAAGTAAACGGAAGAAATATATAATTTTGAAATTCTACTAAACTTTCTTTGTTTCCGTTAAAAGCTACAAAACGTGACTTGAAAACAAAAATGTGTGTCTTGAGGTTAATTGTATTTATAGTAACATTTAAATCGTGAAATATCTCTTTATTTCTTACTTATAAATAAAAATCCAAAAATTCTAAAACTCTCTTCATATGAATTATAAGGATCAATAGTACAAGACTGCTGAGATTAAATGAGCCTTTCCTCCGTGTAAAAATGGGAATTTCATCCAAAAGAACAAGCTTGTATCTTTGAGATTTTATGACGATTTTTCACATACGAAATCCCATAATCAAATTTAGAATAAAACGTTGCGTATTCCAGAAACCAACATCTTTTTTATATTCACTTATACGGACCAGTTAGAATTATTATTATCTGCTTGGGAAACTAAACTTGCCTTAAATCAGACGCACATATTTGTAATAATAATCACTATTTTGAGCTTTAATAATAATTATACTGTCATTGAGCTTTTATAAAAATTATTTTCCCAAGCTACTAATATGACTTGTATTCATATACAAATTCTATTTCTATTTTGGATTAGCTCTATGTTGAGTCATTATAGCAATAAATACTAAAAAACATTATCAACATCTCACAGTTTGTGCTACAATTTCGGCAGGTGTATTTGAACTGTAAATAATTTCAAGACGGCATTTTTGACCCTTGCTAGACTATGCACATATACTCATGACCAACGGAACAGAAAGGACAAAACGTTTTATACAAACAACAGAACAAATTGCACTAAGACTAATAACACGAATAAGACACCCCCAAAACCCAACTACTATACGAACGCACAAACATGACAAAGACTTCGGAAAGACTCATACATTTACAGACAAAATGGACAAACAACCCCTACAACTGGACCATACTGAATCCCTTTTGTCTTACAAGACCAACCAGACAATCGCGCTTCCGTTTCCCTACATCAACGCTACTCGAACGCTTACAATAGCAACTGACCACCGGACAATAAATCCAAGATCTCTGTTTGACAGAATTAAAATTATTAAATTATTAACCTAGAATAAGATAATTTTTACTTTTATTTGTTTATCTAAATTAAGACTGCATGTACCAAACAAGGGCAGAAAGACCGATAGGTCGATAGCCTTTTTTAGAAATAAAGATGTTTACTACTACTACTCTTTGATTTCCATCCAGATCACTTTTACCCCTAATTTGATTGATCGGTAGAAAAGACTGTTCTGCATGAATTTTCTAACTTCAGTTATTAATATTTTTTATTCTCAATGTCAATAACTAAGCAAGCATTAATCAACAACCAATTTTAATCACATTATTATTAAAGTTAAAACTCATATAACCTTCTACTGGAGATTATTGAACCCATGCTTTATGGACGTCTAATTTAGAAATATCATCTGTATAATTGATAACAAATGTTTCCAGAACGTTAATGTAGTTACTGAACTGTAAAAACCAGAAAACGTATGGTTGTAACTTTTTGTCGAGTAATGACAATATTGAAACCATAAAATTTATTTAAAATTAACTATACTAAATGAAATTTTCTTGACAGAAGTAACTGAAGTTGCTTGATCGCCTATTCGTAGTAAACAAGTATCTTTTGTGTCACTGCAAAGCACTATTCATAATAATTATGAAAATTTGCAACCTGATTGATCCATAAAGCGTTATATTACCTCACCATAATAGGCGTATTAAAATGCATATTTGTAATAATTTGACTTATTACTATTCCAAGGTATTTGAGCTAAAACACGGTTGTTACTGAATTACATAAACAATTTTTGGTTTTGCACGGCTCGGTTTGGTTTTGAATTTCGCCAATAAGTTATTGTTTCGCAACAATTTTAACATTTACTAAGGCACGACCAATGATTTTACCTTCTATAAGTCAAGTATTCCGGGTGTAGGTTTGAATATTTACTCGACCCTGTAAGCTACTGTTTGCAACAATAACCGCGGGCTAGGTTTATTATTTATACTTCATTGATTTTTGATATATTTTTAATTCTTTTGTGAAACTGTGAATGCCAAACTTCAGCGCCTACATAATGAAAGAAGAAATATCAGGCTTCAAGCACGTTTTTATAAGAATATAAGAACGTCCTCGTGGCTCATAAAGATTATCAAATTCCGTGCGTAAACGTAAAAGCTGAACATACGTGAACTTAATCTCAGATCGATTTGGATATCAAATTGAGATATAAATTAAGGTTACACGGAAACCGTTTTCCCATGATTTCTGCGAGATATGATGTTTTTCAAGCAACTTTAAATATTTAGGTTTCGCGTGGTCTCCTCCAATTTTATGCATGAGATTCGATTAAGTTTTTGCATCAAAACACATTCTTATAGACAATTTAAACGTTATTAAGACAAGAAGAAATTAATAACTAACTGCATTTTCCTCATCCTCTTGCTGTTTAAGCTTTCATTACTTCCATAAAAAAAACACATAAATGTTAATTGCATTAAATCATAGAGTTCATGTGATGTACGAAAATATTTAAGACTTAATAAAATCAACAATCCTAAGCTTGTTTCGTTGCAATGAACAATAGTATTTTCTTCTGGTGGCTGAATCATATTTACTATGACACAGTGATATATATGTTCTTCGCTCACGATGTTTCCTGTTGATGCTAGTTTGACTTTTGACTTTATTTCACGTTGATTTACGTAAAATAATGTGAATCGTAAGCAACAACAGTCAAAATAGCAAAGTAATAATAAAATATTATTCTGTTCACGTGTACCCAACTTTAGAGCTAAAGTTCTCTTTGATATTTTGATATTATTTTAAGTATTTTATTAATTATAGATGGTGCATCTCGATACAGAGGAATTCAGATATCGGAAGCACTATCCATTAGTAACCTTAAACAAATTAGGACTGCAAAAGATGCAAAAGACTAAATTACAATATTTCCAACAAAAATGAAAACTGTTCAAAATAGGACAATGGAGATGCATAATCCAAGAGTGGCAAGGTTCTTATAATAGGTCTAATTCATCAAATGAGCCTTCAATGGTACATCTGCCACCAAAAAACCTCATGAGAACCATGTGAAAAGAAACTTTTACTCTTGAAGAACACATTCTCATTAGCATAGAACAAGCAAGGTTCATCGCGATTAAAGAGCCAACTGGATTCTGATATCTTCGAAAAAATCAGTAGGGATACAAAAAATGTACAAATTCCCACGACTAAAGTAATATTCAAATTCACGGAATCTATGTGCTAAAACTTACATCACTGTGCGAATCTCGCGTAATTGATATTGTAGTTTCAAGAACCCCAAAGCAACTTTTAAAACTCTTAGGTCCTTTCCAGGAAAACTTGATGTAACTATTCAAGCATTATAGAACGTTGCCCTATTAATGTGAGTGAAATGAGTGTGGTAAAAGTGGATTTGGAACAGGAAAAACCACATTTTCATTCTTCTGTTTTGGAAGTCTCAATGAACTCGTCAACTGTAGACTGCCGCACAATTTTAAAAATGTAATTTGGTTCGTTTATTTGAAATGTTGCTCAAGCGAATGCGGAAAGAACGATGGACAAGTCAAAATTTACGTCAACTCTCAATCCTTTACGAATGTTTCACTATGGTTGAAATAATCATGGCAAGTGTAATTTTCAAAGCAAGCAAGAGAAATAACTTACTACTGCGGCTTCTTATGCGGCAGGAATATCAGGAAAACAAGTCATACAAACTTAAATCAGGAAACAATTGTAGAAGTTGATTGTTATGCTTCTAGATTACCGAACTAGCGAATTCAATTATTCCCTGTGATGAAATAATTTCTTGATAATTATGGATACCCATTGGTGACGACCATTTTGTAGGAATAACAGCACTACAATTCGGTCCGATTGAATGTAATCTAGCTTTGAGCTAGCAAATTGAATTTGCCTTTGATACTTTGGTGCAATTGCCGCTCGTAGTTAATAAGTAGCTAGCGGGAAATCGCAGAAAAGTTAAAGTTTCAGTGATTCAACAATTACCACAGCACATCACATACGCACAAGCTTAGTCGTATTAATTAAGATAAATACAAACAGCCCAATTAAAGTGGTTAATTACTGATACGTTTTAAGTCATTGCGTAAGGACTAATTTACAATTTTTGAAACAGAAACCGGAGGCACTAATTACGGTCTAAGGCAATTTATTTTCAAGCACACAGTACTTTTAACTACACACATCACATCCTTTTTTCACAATTTGCTATCTGCTCCCAATGCGGCTACCCAATAATTGGAGGATTGCAATCTTGTAACAACTAGAAATGTTCTTCAAAAGCGGCTTGATTGTGAATAATTTTGCAACTATATCCGAAATTATCAATACGACTAACGAAAACTAGTTTCACTTTTACTTGGGAAGTTGAAACTTGCGAACCTACATTAATAAAAGTCCACCGAAGGAAACAGATAAGGAACGTTGAATTAAATACAAACTACCAGTCTATTCACCCAAATACATAATATTTGGATCAGAAAATTGTCCATTTATTGTGTTAAATTAATCAATTAGTCATGATTTAAATAAAACGGAAATTTGTCTATTAGAGAAAGGTAAGCTTATTATTCCTGCCATACATATCAGTGAATGACTAGACCTACATTGCACATTTCCTAGTTTTGCCATGGATTTAGTTGGTTGAAAGGCCCTTATCTAACAATAATAATATGTATTGAAAACTATTAAATTATCATTAATATTGCTAATTATCATTGTTAATAGAAAATTGAAATAAAATGGATCATTCAATGTTCAACATGGTCGAAGGCTTAATAATGTATGTGCTAGAATTTATTTGGGCAGACAACATGCTTAGTCGAAACAGCCACAATTTTAAAGTTGTAGTTTTCCTCGTTCTATAAAAGTATACAAGGTGATTCAAAATCGGTGCCTTTGCTTTTTAGTGGGGCTCACTAGAAATGTAGGTGAAAAAATGTGAAAAAATAATTATTTGCGGAAGATATTAGCTGTCGAAGATGCCATTTAAAATTAGATACTAAGTAATATTTTTAAGTAATTCCATGCCCATTTGGCAGATCAGAAGCAAAGAATAACCGGATTGCACTCGGCTAACTCAACATAGTTAAGCTCAACGCCGAAATTTACCAGATTCTACAGGAAAAAATCATCATCAGAAAGAAACATCACAGGAAAAATCCTATCAAGTAATGACTTTATCAAACACTTTACATACGCATATTGGAGAGCTTTTTAGGTCGAAAACAATCGAATGAGATCAAATAAAAAGGATGTAAATTTTGACCGAAAGTTGCATAAGGGGTAGACTTTCTTAAACTTCTTTTTGACAAGCATTAGCGTCAGCCTTATAGCGCATCAATGGTTAGCTTTTAAAGTGTGCTCTTTAAAACTTAAAATGAAGTAAATAGCAATGTCGAAAGACCATCAAGTTTACCTTGCTTGGAGAGACTTTAAATCGGTCAAATCAATTAACATTAAACTAAGCAGATTCAAACATTACAATTCTTGTAGAGATTGAAAATTGATGTTGCTAAATGAGGTTATGAAATCAAATTTCTCAATTTTGTGGAAAACTATGCAGTTTTCAGTGGGAATTACTTTTCAAAAAAATCCTCCAGTTGGATAACGCTACTTTAGATTAGCCCTGTATTAGACTGATTTTGTGGATTCCAAAAATTAGACTTCAGAGCTGTTGCAATTGTGAATTTACTCAGATTGAGAACGTTAAGTTTCATTTAAATAACTGAAAATTTCATTCTCGTGGACAGCACAAGGTAGACATTGATTATGGACTGAAACTTTAATTAAACGCCAAGTTTTTATATATCACTGCTAGACTAATGCTTGTTTAAAACGGTTAAAAGTGCTGCTAAAAGCAACAAGAATTGTTCATCTTGGCTATTTGTTAGATAAACAACACATAAGAGTAAAGCCATGACCTACACAGATCGTGCGTATGTGGAAACATAATGTGTGTCAATTGTTTTAGCCTCTTTTTCCATAATTTCGCTATGTTAAAGTTAACTGAATTGAAGTGAAATTAATTATACAGACCGTCACAATAAACGCCATTCATGTAAAAAACTAATATGAGTCTCACAGAATTTTTATGGAATGAGCTACTGTTGACAGCACTAAAACGGTCACAAATAGATAATTATACTGCTGGCCAGGTGGCATTAATTTATAATCTTTATAATTAACTTAGTATGTTAAAATGTAGGTTAAAATGACTTTAAAATGTCTGTCCAGGAATTTACTGGTCACGCAGTTGTGAGCAGATTAAGTAATTCATCTTGTAAACTAACATGAGTTGACAAGTAATATCGAAAAACATGTACAGCTCTGAACTCACAACTGTCTTAACATCGACAAAAACTGTTATTTTGATGAAGAGTCAATAAATGCATATACAAAACATCTTTCGGTAAATTATTTTACCGATATGCCTACTGATCTAGAAAATAATTAAGAAAATTGCCTTCATACACTTGAATCTATCAGCTGCCGTACTTAATCACTAATATCACTTAATAACCCCTAACTGAGTAATAAACGTTGGCAGTATAATCGCAAAAATTATATATTTTTTATTCGCATCATCTGGTTTTTTGCTGGCTTCGTTGGGAAAATTTTCTGATACTTTACAAAACAGGGAGTCAATCATCTGTAAATGGTACTGAATAAAGCAGTCTGAACGAATCGGGCCAATACGAACCTCGATTAAATGCAATTAGTGGCGGCATTTTTAGCATCAAAATGCATTCCTTAAGAGTCAATACTTTTCTAATTCCATGAAATGTCAAGGCGTTTCACCTGAATAAGAAGGCTCTTAACTCGTCTCAGATATTATGCACAAGCGATGACTTTCTTCACGCATAACCATGCAAACACCCATCTAGGCTTAACATATGTATGCAATTTAAATGCATAGATTTACAGAAAACACTTTCAAACGCTTTCCTAATTTTTCTACACAATTTTGTTTTGTTATTGTTAGACGTTTTTTATGGAAATTTCTTAAACGCCCCGAGATACTCTCAAGAACCGTAAAAAGTTCAACTTTAACATTTTAGAGGATATTTTTTTATGGCATGTCTAGAGCTAGAAGATGAAATCTCCACCCGGTATATTTTATAGCTTAAAATAAAAAGGCATATAAAACCAATTTACTTCGTATGCAAATCTGCGCAGTTTTCGTCTGATATAGTGTCCCTAGTTTTAGGAAAGGATGCCTAAAGGCGCTTTATATTTCCATCTACTCAATCTGTAATAGCTGCTGATTGCATTATTTTGACTATTTTTCATTTTTATATTACCTGCAGAAAGAAACTCCAAACAAATTCGAAATGGATGTTTTCATTCAGAAGAAGCGCTAGTTGAACTGTCCAAGGTCTTTTATGTAGTCTTTGTATAAAGAAAAGTATATATTCTCTCGGTGCATATCTGCACCGATAATCGTGCCTAATCTAATATAATCCTATTTAAAACTCGGTTTGAATAGCGCAAAAAAACTCTAAAAACAACTCTTTCAAAACCAATTGTCGGTTAGCACTTAAATACCATAATACAATGGATTTTACAGTATTAAAAACTATCAATCGGTTTAGTGTTCTACTTTCGAAAATGCCGGTAATTATAGGTTTAAAAATATCTTTAAATATATTCGGTCAACTGCTCAACAATTTGAAACTGTTAATGATATGGAACAAAAGCCCAAAAAAGCAAACGGAACCAATTATATGTTATTTATGCATTTCGACGATATAACGGTAGATTTTCTCTTGAACAACTAGTTAAAATTAGCGATGTTTTTTCTAACAGAATTTGACATTTGTGTTAAATAGTTTAGGAGCTAATTTAAATAAACGCGAATATTTGTGCAAAACCAAATATGACAACAATCAAAATAACAATAGAATTAAATTATATTCAATTATTTTACGTTTTAATCAAAAAGGCCGCAAAAATGTTTATTCAGTAAATGTACGAATGTTCTAAATATATTAAATAATACCAGAAATGTGAAATGAATTGTAGTAAGAAAGCATATGAAAACTGATGGTGAGTACTAAAAGTTGATGGTGTAAGAAGCACACGTATTCTATTGACGTTATTTTAATTGAAATTAATATATTTGCTACTTCTATGTTTTGAAATGCAAACGTTTTCTATTATATTCTTCTTTTTTCTATCGAAAGCTATATTGCATGTTAAAAGTGATTGTTGCATCCTGTTAAATACTGGATTACTTGAAATTTAAAAAATTAACAAGCCTACTTGATTAATTCTATCATATAATAAAACAAAACTGCCAAATGTTTATTTAATAATAAATGACTTAAGCTTGAAAAAGCATTTTAAAAGTCCGTTAAGCAGCTTGACAATTCCAAATGTATTCTTGCGCCAAATTTTCAATTACTAAATTCACTATTTAAGCTCATATTAAAGGCATTAATTAATAAAATCCTTCTTCGCGTTCAATAAGCTGATTTTCTTAAAAATGGACTATATTGAGATTTTTTAAATTAAAAATGTTCGCAAAATTTTATTGCTTCAGTTGCTTTTATGGGTACCACCGCTATTATTTTACAATTTTACATTTACATGCGTTATGCAAACACTTCAGTTGTAAATCACATGTAAATATATGATAAATCTGCAATTAGAAGAACTGTAACATAAACTAAATGTACATTTACGTATATCAGACAACATAACAAAAATGGAAAATAATCAGCAGATGTCGATCTAAATGAGAAATTAAGTCATAGTACATTCAGATCTTTGCAATTCCGTATAACAAGTCCAAGCATTTCGTAAGATTTATTTTTAAAATGATTACAGTGACCGTTAAACGTATTTAGCAAGAAACATTTTTCTTTCATGCCAGTTACTTTTACCAGTTAAAGGTTTATTTTCATATTTGATTAGTTTCATTAGGAAAAAACGAACATTGCGAAATATGCCAAATAAACACTTGACTGCTTTGTGATACTGGAACCCATTATCCAGCACTGAATTATGTACATCTGCATTAAATTGAATATACTTATATTGCACGGTTAATTAAAGTAGCACTCCTTAGAGATTAAAGTAATATAAACACTGGATAATTATTTCCATAAATCAGGCTAAAATAGCAATATTTTTTTAATAGTGCTCTTTTTAAGTTCTTTATACAGCAGTTCAAGGCAAATTCTTGCTTAAACATGTTTATTGATGAAATGCTCCACTTTCAACTGCAAATTAATGATTACAGGTTTCATCGTTAAAATGGTATTGAAAATATAAAGTTTAAGTGATGCATGGTATACGATAATAGGCGCATAGTAGACTTTTTATATCATTAAAGTATAAGGAAACCATTTTTGAGGTATATTTACGCAAAGTAAAAAATGTGAAATATTCTGCAAATAAAACATTAAAATTATAAAAACTTTGTGTATATTTCTTAATAAACCTAGTGGGGCGATTAATATCCAATGGTATCATAATATGGACATTAATAATAAGTGGCATTATAAACTAAACATAAACTTTCTGAAGCTAATTGTGGTCAGTCATTACCACAACGCGTTAAGCCTGCGTTTATCGCTTTTAATGGCGTCACATACTTCAATAGATAAAAATTTCTCTTTACAGTACAAAGATTATAACACTGATTATCTCCTGACGCTGTTTGTTTTAAAACTTTTTATTTGTTTAACGGTGAAACACGCTTAATGTTTACGACAATACGCCAGTGCTCAATTTTCGGCAAATAGCCATAATCACGAAGAAAGCTAGTGATTCAGAAAGCTGCAAATTAGCTAAAATTGGAATCTTTTTAGATCCATCACCGGATGTGAATTAGATGGCAAAATTGAGCGGTTCGTCATGCATCAGATAAAAGAAAATGTTTAAAAATATAAATGGTTCTTTTTTAAAATATTATAAAATCATACATTTTATTTAAAGACCCCAAAACATTGTCAAAACTACAAAATAAGAAATTTGCGAATCTAAATCGAATCGAAGTAGGTTTATATACAAACTCAGGGGTTGGAATTTCTAGCAGACCAATAACGCCCCTTTATGAAAAATGATGTTTTGTTGCCAGATTTATCAGATGAGCTTAATAAATGCAATGTACTAGTAGGAATAATCAAATAAAGCTGAAAATATATTTACAATAAAAAAATTACTATTATTAAATGCATTTTCTTAGTTTTCTTTCAACCTTATCCTTATCCTTATAAGCATTACCGTCCAAGGTTTCATACCTTGGTAGAGAATTTAGACTTTCTATACGCCCAGACAAAAATAACAATTTGAAAATAGCTTATTTATCTCATATTAATCTTTCGATTTTTCGTCAGATGACGGTCCAGTTTTACTCTTAGCTCCTTACTACTATCAGATTTTTTAAGTTCTGTAATTTCAATTCTTTTAAAATATCATGTGCACTGGAACTAGAAGGCTCTAGATTGACGCTGAGGTGGGACTAAACGCTTAAATAGAGCTGGCAAATAGATCAACAACAACAAAACCGGAAAAAAAGAGAAGTAAATGCTTGGAAAAGTAACTGTTCGTTACTTAAGTACACGTTACTAGACAATATCCAATGTAACAAATACCGAATCAAAGGCAATTGTTTTGAGTAATTTTGAGAAAACAAAACATTGTCATTTTCTTTTTCCCCTGAACAAGGGCTCCCTCAAGGATCCCCGCTCTCACCGTTTCTCTACAATATATACTGCCATGACATATACAATTACAACTTACCAGACAAAAATCAAATCGACAGATCGGCATACATATTACAATACGCAGACGACACGGCACTTATTGTACATGACAAAACTACTGAGAGAGCAGCTCAAAGACTCCAAACACTAACAAACAACACAATGACATGGTTTTATAAATGGAGACTAACACCAAACCCTTCAAAAAACCAACTTCTGCTCACAAACCACAGACTCAACGCTGAGTCCACTACAATAACTGCAGACGGCCAAACGACACAACCAAAAAACGACGTAAAATACCTTGGAATCACAATTGACCACAAACTTAAATTCACTAAACACATACGAAACATCAGGGCAGAAAAAAAGAAAAAGAAAAGAAAAAAATAAAAAGAACAGAACACTTCCGATCACTAACCTACAGAGACAGAGGAATTAGCACAAACACCGCCACCAAAATATATAAAGCTATTTGTAGACCCTTGCTAGACTACGGACATATACTCATGACCAACGGAACAGAAAAGACAAAACGTTATATACAAACAACAGAACAAATTGCACTAAGACTAATAACACGAATAAGACCCCCAAAACCCAACTACTATACGAACGCACAAACATGACAAAGATTTCGGAAAGACTCATACATTTACAGACAAAATGGACAAACAACCCCTACAACTGGACCATACTGAATCCCCTTTGTCTTACAAGACCAACCAGACAATCCCGCTTCCGTTTCCCTACATCAACGCTACTCGAACACTTACAAACGCAACTGACTACTGGACAATAAAATAATTTTTTCTTGTCATTAGAATTAGAAAGTTTATTGAATCAAATTGTTAACCCAGAATAAGAGAATTTTATCTTTGTTTTTTTATTTAGATTAAGACTACATATATTAAACAAGGGCAGAAAGACCGATAGGTCGATAGCCTTTTTTAGAAATAAAAATGTTTACTACTACTGTTTTGAGTAATTTGAGTACTTTAGTAACCTGAGTTTACTCTGTACCTGAAATATTTCGTTTCTGTATTTTAGTATTTTGCAAATTTTGCGGCTGATGCAAATGTATAACTTCACTTATATGACCGTTACTTTAAAGTTTGATAATTTACAAAAGATACATACAACAGTAATATACAGGGCATTTTAAACTAAATGCAGAGAAATTAGAGAACAGAGCATACAACAAGAAACTTTCATTATTCCATTTCTTCAATGTTATTGCTCACATAGGCTTGAAATGTTTAAATTTATGGTTAAAAAACCGAGTACAAGTACCGGTAGGCCAGAAATAATAGGATCTTTCTTTAGGCAATGTTCCTCTCAATAATTCCGTTTGACGTGAAAATATCCCTAAACTTTGATAGACCATAAAACTGACGAAACCCCATTTCAACAAGCAACACCCAAGAAAAATGACATTTTAACGGCCGTAAGCTAGGTGATCAGAACTGGTGAATGTAAGTTCCAACACAATTTTATCGTGAAAAAACCGAACCGTTTAATTTAGTGAAAGTGTGCTTGGTCAGCCGATCGCAAACGAGGTGTGGTATAGATATCACCATCTTGGGGGTCTTGCAAAAAGAACCACCAATTTTTATGGTCCTGTATTGTTGTTAACCGACAATAAAACGAACGATAAGTTTCTTTAGTTGGTAATTTTCAGCGGCCTGATGATTAACTCTTCGGTCGCTGGCCTCCGGTATTTTATTCGAATTGACCACAATTGAATTTGTATTATGGAATATTCAATATTAAAGCAAACTTGAAAATTAGGACAGATTTATGGAGAAACACATATTCTTGCAATCATGGCAAAAACATTTATGGAAGATATGTTATGAGGCGCTATATTATTTGCACTTTATTAAATTTATTTTGTTTGAAGTTACAACTGGAATTCAATTTTAACTCTGCGCGCAAAAAATGTTTTCTAAAAACAGAATTACAGTTGCTTTGAAACTGTATCTGTTTGCCAACTGCATATGCATTAATTCCAAAATAACGTTACCAAAGAGTTGCACTTGGGTACTTAAAATCCCTCAATGAGTTTACTCTCTGTTGTGGAAATGCTACATGAGACACTTCCTTGTAAACATCTCAGTGCTCTTTTCAGTTATTTTCAAGATCAGGCAGGTGGGAACGTGAATATTCACAAAATCGCTGACATTTAGCATAAAACAAAGCGGACATTAAAACATGGGAACGTCTACAAGAATTTGTTGCTCTATAAGTATCTAAATGAACAGCATTATTGATATAAATGTGCGTTATTATAACTGGGAAAAATCGACAGAGTTTGCTTGTTCTACACCTTTTAGGATGTAGCCAGCAAGAATAATTGACAAAATCAAAAAGTTGATATGTTGATAATAAACAATAAACCCGTATAATTTAAATAACACTAAATAATTTCTCTTCAGTAAGCATGAATGCGTTTTAACAAACAAGTTTAATTCGAAAATGATGCTTTTAAATTATACCCATAAATAAGTTGCTCTTCCTCGAGTAAAAATAACATTAATGCATTGTGGTAAAAATATAAACGCTGATGTATTATGTATCTCGATATCTTCCTTCCACCGAGTTGCTGGCATTTTAAAAGGATAAAACTCAACCGCTTAAACCCACATTCGCCTACAGAATTAAAGGTTACCTTCTTGGTAACACCAATTTACCATTATACTGGTTTAGTTATTAAATGAACAATATCAAAAGTCAAGGATTTTAGCAATATGGCGCCGCCATCGCTTTGTACTTGTCTGCTTTATTAGTATATTTCACAATAAAATCTTATTTTAGATTTATTGCGTTTGTCCGTCAAATTTAACTAAATAAAATGGTAGGTTTTGCATTCGGCAACTATTTTGCATGTTTTCTGAAGACGTTTAAAAATTTTATTCTTCTCGAAGCAACAGTAAATTGCGTCCCTGATCTTTAAAAAAATGTTTATTTGCTTAAGCTTATAGCAGCGCTTCTAAAAGGTTTACTTTTGCATAATCCTAAAAACTTAATTACGCTTCAATGTATGTTTTAGTTCAAACTTGCCAAATTTAAACCATTAAAAGCACATACCTTTGCGAGCAAAATTGTCATGTAAACTTGTTTCTCAATGGCTCAATAAAGCAGGTAGAGAACGTTCAGATTTAAAAAAATTAATTGCTTTCCAGGAAAATAGCTTTACTCAAATGGATGTGCAGAAACGAGCATCCGATGGCGAAGATGCAAGCACGAAAATTTAACCAGAAGAAAAATGCAAAAACAGCTTCAATATAAAACCAATTGCGCTTTAAAAGATTTAGTTTTTCTGTAAATGACACATCTCTTGCGAATTTTTTATATTTGTGGCGGATTTCCCCCTAAATCTAGTTCTGTATTTTTTCATAAGTTTTGAATCCCTAATTTATGATGTTGTTCCTTCATTTTTATAACATGCTTTTGATCCCTAGTTTTTTAGATAGAAAATTTGTATTTGATTTTAAATTAATTATTTATATGTAATTTATTCATTCACAATAATTTAATAGTTTAATTCAATTAAATTTTTGTTCATCTGCTTTCCAGCTTAAACGACAAGTACAATAAGTAAAGTTGACGCTGAAAAAAACAACAGAAAATGGACTAGAATGATCACAATAATAAAATGTTTAAGGTCTTTAAATATAAAAACTTTAAGTCACGTTTATAATACAAAGTATTTTCTAAAAATTTCAATATAATTAAAATTAATATGATTCTGTAACTGTAACGGATGCAGTTAAGAGAAAATGGAGAAACAACCCCCACAACTGGACGATTACAGAACAACGACTCTGCTATAACACGTACAAACACAACCAAACTAAACAGCAAAATAAATGTAAGATAATATATTAAATTAGAATAAGTCTAGATTGGTAGATTTAAACTTTTATCTATAAACTTTGTAACACAACAATACCACACAAGTGTAAATGCATGGGCAGAAAAAGCGATTTGGTCAATAACCTTTTTCGAACCAAACAAAGATGATTATTATTATTATTATTATTATTATTATTAAAATTAATTTCGATACCCATTCATTTTAACATTCACATTATGTTTTTGAGTTAAACGATTTAACCGAAAAATCAAAAATTTCAAATAGCATTTCAATAAATGTTTCAGATAAAATAGAAGAATCATTAATTTTCTAAAAGCAGTAATAATCCATATCCACAAAGTTGACACACAAGACGGAAGTTGTTAACCGAATACACCGTTTCTCTACAATATATACTGCCATGACATATACAATTACAACTTACCAGACAAAAATCAAATGGACAGATCGGCATACATATTACAATACGCAGACGACACGGCACTTATTGTACATGACAAAACTACTGAGAGAGCAGCGCAAAGACTCCAAACACTAACAAACAACACAATGACATGGTTTTATAAATGGAGACTAACACCAAACGCGTCAAAAAACCAACTTCTGCTCACAAACCACAGACTCAACGCTGGCTCCCCTACAATAACTGCAGACGGCCAAACGACACAACCAAAAAACGACGTAAAATACCTTGGAATCACAATTGACCACAAACTTAAATTCACTAAACACATACGAAACATCAGGGCAGAAACAATAAAGAGAACAAAACACTTCCGATCACTAACCTACAAAGACAGAGGAATTAGCACAAACACCGCCACCACAATATATAAAGCTATTTGTAGACCCTTGCTAGACTTTGGACATATACTCATGACCAACGGAACAGAAAGGACAAAACGTTATACACAAACAACAGAACAAATTGCACTAAGACTAATAACACGAATAAGACACCCCCAAAACGCACTACACAACCCCCCCACCCAACTACTATACGAACGCATAAACATGACAAAGATCTCGGAAAGACTCATACAGCTACAGACAAAATGAACAAACAACCCCTACAACTGGACCATACTGAATCCCCTTTGTCTTAGAAGACCAACCAGACAATCCCCCTTCCGTTTCCCTACATCAACGCTACTCGAACACTTACAAACGCAACTGACTACTGGACAATAAAATAATTTTTCCTTGTCATTAGAATTGGAAAGTTTATTTAATAAGATTATTAACCTAGAATAAGAGAATTTTCATCTTTGTTTTTTGTTTAGATTAAGACTACATGTATTAAACAAGGGCAGAAAGACCGATAGGTCGATAGCCTTTTTTAGAAATAAATATGTTTACTACTACTACTCCATATCCACAGAGACCAGCTCGGATTGGAGAGCATTTTCCAAATCGCATCGATAACTAAAAATGAGCGTTTGCAGTGCGTAAAACATCGTTGTTTGAAAGTGAAAATGTCTTGTTTCACTGTTTTAAATATTTACGTGAACTATGACACATCTGCCTCGATGTTCAGTAAAGCAAAAGTAAATTGAACGAAACACGTAAACATAAGCACGTGCTAGTGTAAATGCTTGACTTTGCTAATCTATGTACATAATGTATTTTTTAAAGGGAACTTTATTTATTAAGAAATGAATGCAATAGTAATTTTTTGGATCTATATACAAATTAGGCAAACTTTCCCTTTATCTCAAATTAATCAATAATACAAAAATGGCACTTAAACACACACCGAAAACATATTTCACAACCCATTTATGTACTTAACCCTTCAAAATACAGTTATTGCTAATTGCCAACGAAATTAAAAGCCAATTATTCATGGGGACGTTTCGCCAACATCAGGTCGCTCAATCCTCACAGCTAAACTGTTACAACTCCATTGTCAGTAACGGCGTCATTATTTTACGAAGAGGATTTTCCGGAAGCAAACAATTAAATAGTGACTTAACTTAGGTCAGGTTCAGTTGCATAATATCGATGCAATTTCAATTGAGAATATCAGTTCTAAAAGCAGATTAGCCCAAAACGTGAATTGAATTGCAATCGCTTTGGATTGAATGCAAATAACGATTGCATAATGCATAAATATTGTTATTTATACTTTTTCAATCATTTATAATAGCAAATGCCACAAGAAGGCTGATTGCGGTAAAATAATAATCAATATTCATTATTATATCACCAACCGTTATAGACGAGAATATAAGTTATTTGCCCTGTTCAAGCATATCGACTGTTAATTAGGTGCTAAATTGTTTATGAATGTATTTTCCAGCAGCAGCGAACGCATTTCAACAAGATTGGTATCTAAAGAGCTTAAAACCAGTGATTTAGTATGGCGCAGTCGTAAGAAAACATTACAAAATACTTATGTGGAAGTTATCACGAATGATGAAACAGGCCAATTGATGTTTCGAGTGTCTTCTAAAGCGGAAAATTTACTCTTAATAAAGCTTAAAATAAACTTGAAATCTAGTCATAAGCAGAATCAACATTTGCTGATATTTTGGTATAACAAAATGTTATTAAAACCAGTCGAATTGCTTTAACTTTCACTTTAGTCTAATACATGTTTATGCCTATAGAATTTGCATCGTGTTGCATGAAATATGATTTCCGAGACCTGTTATGATGGCAAAGAAAATATTTAATGAAAAGGTGCTTTTAAACATGTTTTAAATTTAAGGAAACTTGCAAAAGCAAAGCGCCGCAAATATTAGCAAATATTCAAAATTAGAAAACATGTTATTGTACAAAACTAACCAAACAGAACAGAAACATCTTCATTACAAACGCAGCATTATTAAATGCACTTGTTATCCACTCAGCAATATGCAAATATGTCTGTGGCAATAGCCGCAATTTACTAATTGTTCGAAAACGATGCGCGCCATGTGACTTGTTTTCAATGAAAGTGACGAATAGAAACTCAGTATCGAGACGCATAACAAAAATACCAGCTAGCTCAAATAGAAAATATGCGGTAGAAGTGAAAATGATTGACTGGAATTTTATTGGGTAGCTAGCATTAATGTCGATTAATGTGAAATGGAAACGGCTGCGTTCTTGCATTTTAATGCCTTGATTTGTAACATCGGGCAAATCCTTATTTTATTTCGGGAATAGTATGGAGTTAGATTATATAACATCTAAACACACTTGAAATATATGCTTAATTTAATAAATTAATTGGCAGCATTGATTATAAAAAAAATAATTAATACGATTTGATTCGCTCTCAGAGCAAATTCAAATCAAGACTAGACGAAATAAATTCTGAATTCAATATATCAATACAATCAAGCTTATACAAATTGGCTAGTTCGAGATTCGGTTGCCAATTCTCTAAATAGTGGTATAATTCCGCCCTCTGGGCAAGCACGTCCATCAGATCCACTGTTAATTTTCGACAAGAAAATAACCAATAATAGAAAACATTTTCGGAATTGGGGCCCTAAATCGGATCTAGGTTTGACTGGTTAATTTTCACATGTTCCTGCGAGAGTCAGGTCTTGGTTAGAAATTGTTAATTTCGAATTATCTTTTTAAATGTTCAGAAGTAAGTTTGAAATGCTTCTTGAAAATAGTAAAAGATTTTCAAAACCACGGCAAAAATTACGAATTCTTCAGCATAATCTTCCTGCAATACCTAAATATTCTTATTACCTACTGACCGCTAAATACCCATAAGTAAATGTTTACGAAATATTCGAGGTGTTTCAATGGTAATTGTGAAAAAGCCGTTATTAATCAATACGGATAATTTCACTAACAGTCCTACTAATCTCTAAAAGACTGATTATCATTATCAATGGCCCAGTTGGTATAAAAAAAATTGTTATAAGTTTACACATCCAATAAGGCCACATTCAATACAAGACATACAAAAATTACGATTATTCATATATATTTCAATGTCTCCAAACTTAGTTTTTGCAATACTGTTCCAAAATAAATAATAAAATAATAAAAGATTTAAAACCTGTATTTCGATCCGAACTCTTACAGTCCATTACATTGAAGTCACACAAGAAATGAACAATTATATACAATAGCGCCATCCAATGTTCAACTAATAAAATCCCAATCAAATCGAGATTTTGTGGCCTTCTGCCTTTTACTGCCATAACGGAAAATTTAAAAGAATTCACTTTCACTCTCACCCATTTCATTCTCAGATAAAACGAACACAAACGCTTAAAATAGTTTTACAAAACTTTAGTGGAAAAGAAAAGCAAAGGTAGAGAATAGAAAGTTGAAATATGGTTTAAATAAAGTGTTAATAATGGTTGTTTGAAACAATTGAAAAAAATATATGTTTGCGAACGGAAGTATGTATTGATGGCTTAGAACTGCAATAACCTTTAAGGACTCTTGCGAACTAATTAGAATTAGTTAGTTCTGCTGTCGACTGGAGATTTGCAACTGCAAAGCTGAAACGCAAAATGATTAAGGAAATTCGGCTCTAATATATTGAAAAAAAGGATTTAATCACATACAACTGAAAATCTCGTTGTGTTTATCCCATTGATCAAACAAATTTGGAGGCGAATTTCAAAAACCACTTCAGCCTTGCAAAGTAACTGGCTTACCATTCGCCTATGTGTCGAGGCAAAAAGTTACTCGTAACAGTAACAGTTTTTTCCGAAAAAACTTAGTAGAAAAATATCAAGGGACCTAAAGTTAAAGTAAATGTTCAAGTGAAAATCCAAATCTACATCACTTTAATAAATATATAATAGGTAATCAATAATAATTTCCATACACTTCGGAATTGTACGATTTTTATCTAGTATTATTTTTCGTCAGCCAATACCCTAAAGTGAAGCATGGAGTTATAATAAAAGGCAATACAAATATCAAAAATGAAAGTTAAACAAATTATTTAAGCGAACACTTCAAAAAAGACTTGTAACCGATCATAATATTTTCTCCAAAATGGGAAACTTTTAAAATGCGTTTCATCGCAACCACCAATTCTAAAATTTAGATTTCGCTTTTATTAAATAAAATAATTCATCTTGCTCATAATTTTCAATTTATGTGAGCATAGGCAGACCGTGGTTGATTTGAATATGGGCATGCTTCATTACATATCAACAAACAGCAATTTAAAACAATCAATTTTTTCCGCGTACCAATAATGTCTAAACTCATATTACACGCTGTTACGTCAAACACATTTAAATTTCCGCATGTTGTTATTTTAGACTTCTCTATTTACGATGGAATTACTTGCAAAAATCGTGGATTTACCTATTGATCTGTATATTTGCGATGGTTTTTGCAGTGTTCATCGAAAACTTGAAAAACAAATTATATACAGTCTTCCAATCTGGAGGATCAAAGATACGAATTTAAATTTCAACACAATTATATATTGTTAATGAAGCAATTTGTACTCTTAATGCAGCTCAAAGACTCAGGCAATTGCGGTTTTAGTTTTTACCATTCAGATATGAAGCTTCTGATGCAGTTACTTTGGCACAAACAATAAAATAATAACAAATAAAATAACTTGAATTTTCATGACCTTTGAACCTTGCTCCAGTAGTGATTCACGCTTAATAATGAATTTGAATAAATAGAGCAAAAATATCAATAATGCTTAATGGAAAAAAATAATTTTCGTTGTCAAACTTTCTTCAGCACACAACCATTCACCAGCCAATTCATAATGAAAATTAAAATGAAAAGAAAATAAAGTGACTGACAATTTTGATTCAAATTACATCAAGTACCTATAAAACTGCGAAGAAAACCAAAATTAAACGACTAATGACTTGCGTAAGCAAGCGAATAATAGACAATATAAAAACGAAAACAAGGAAGCGAAATTGCGCTTTATTGCGAAATTAATGTGTTTGATTTGGTTGATTCAATTCTTACCTGTGGAACTCAGAATATCGTGCATTTGTATTATGCAACTTAACGGAATGTTTTTGGAAAAGGTTAATAACAAATAATGTGGTATTTAAAGCGACCTGCGTAGGTGCATGATTTCTAAATCGCTTACATTATAAGCATTTTTCATGTTCATTTCGGGACAATTTTGTCATGTTTCACTTATTCCACGCAAAAGTGAATAGTAATTTGCATATAAATTGGTCGAACTCGTGGTATTAACGTTGTAAAAACTTTTCAATTGCACATTGATATTTCAAGATTGGGTAATTACCAATATGAGATCATCTTCTATAAAAGTAAAAGAGTAAATGGTGTTGATCGCTTCTTCAATGTTTATGCGAAGTCCTTATTAACCTCGCATATAGTTTGAATACAATTTGGCAAGTTTAATGACCAATCATAAACAGCAAAATTTTTTTAATGCAAATTAATTTCAATGAAATTACTGTTTATTGAAATATTTATATTTGCAATAATATCGATTAAGTTTTTTTATTTTTGAAAATGTAGTTAGCTAAACCCACTTTATCATGAGTGCATAATCGCAATAAGTTGAAACGTTTTACCTTGAGTTTAATGCAAATAACAATTAAAACTGATACTTAATCATGTAGCTAATGTTCAAAATGTCTTCTTTTTTTCAAGAACCCATTCTGGCGTTTCCATTTAATAAAATAAAAACATTATTTTTTATGATGGGCATTTTGAACAATTGCTACGCAAGCATAAGGACATTAAAAGAAATATTATTGAAATTTATTTTGCTCAAGATGTCGTTTATTGATTTTCGTCGTCATTTTGAACTATTATTTACAACTGCGGAAGACATAAAGAATTGAATCTATGTAAATATAAAATGTCCGTATAGAAAAATTATTTTAGTTAAAAATAATTTCGTATATTTTCCTGACTGTACTTTAATTCATTCCAATGTATTCCTGGGCTTCAGTCAATTTTATTGTTTATTATTTAAAATGTTACAAATACGTTTCGGTGTCTTTCTCCACCATCATCAGTTTGTGTATAAAGTTGTTTCAACCTTCACATTTGACTGGTCACTCTTGAGTGACTAAACTGAGTTAAAAATAATGAAAAAACTTAAAATCTACTTTGAGAAGCTTGCGCAGATGGTTTCAGTGTGCTTTCAAAATTTACGAGTTCTAAATGAGAAAATATGAAAAGATTTGAAATATTCTTCTTATTGGCTATTGAACTGAAAATATATGGAAAGTGATATGATGAAATATTTACAAAAATACCAACTTTGAGGTAGGTACTGTTTTAAGCGCCAAGAAGTAAGTCAAGTTAATGAACAAGTGTAAGGAAAAAACAACTCGGTAATTCAAACAGATAAAGAGGCAGACAAAATATATGAATTAAAACAAGGAGAAACGTTTCGGAAAATAACAATTAAGTATATCATTTTATTAGAATACAAATTACGACGTAAAGAAAACCAAAAATAAAACTTTGCCATCACAAGTTCACCACCTTCTTCAAATCTATTTGTATTCATAATTAAGCTCCCATTTATCACATTTAAATACATTTTTTACATAAATTAATTTGTATATGATCATTTGTTCTAATCAAAAGCAAAAGAGACAAACAAAAAGAAAATGTGTTAAGATAGAAAAAAGGGATAGAACTAAACAAAAATATATGTGCAAGTGTGCGATTTTCTTTGATTTTAATAAACTTCATTAAAAATCTCTGCTCGTCAAAACAAATACCGATTTTTCAGAGTACCAAATTTTGTGGTGATATGAAGCTCCATAATTAAAATTGAAAATGTGTGCTGGTATTTAAAACAACATGCCTTTCTCACGCATTTTCACGAGAACTGGTCTATTTGACGAGCATTTTTCAATATGCTCACATTTCTCTCATAAATAGTATCTAAACAGAACTTTCAAACGTATCTCGCAATGCCTTAGTTAAGCAAGACTCGCGTAATGATATATGTACTGTACATTTTAAACTGAATTATAATGCTTATCAAGATTTGACTGAATATTGTCGACAATAGGCTTAATCAACATCAAAAGGTGACAAAGATGAAAAATAGAAATTTAGTTATATATTGTCGATCGTCCCGTGGATACCTACCTATTATGTTACATATTTATGAAAGCGACATTAAAATAGCCATTTATTCATAGCATAATATAATAGGCAAGTTATTGCATAAAAAATGTATCGATCCATATTGCTAACTTTTCTAAGCGACCATGTATAAATCCCTATATGTATATTCAGTAAATAAACATGTGTGGAAAGATTAGCTCTATTATATTAATTTAAACATATCCATTAAGAAGTTTGGATTTTACAATATGTAATGTTCACTTTATAATTGTTTTTTTAATTTACTCATAAGTCCACTTAGTGCGGAACATTCTGTACATTTTTCAATTGTTACAAAACTGTTGAACTTGTTGAAAACTAAATAAGGAAAAAATTACATTTAGTTAATGAAAGCTTTAATATGAATTATTCTCGATTAAGATAAGAAAAAAGATAATAAACATAAACAAATTTAACGAATTTAGAATGTAATAAGCGTTTAGATAACAATCTATCATATTGAACATTCCCTACACACAATCCACATCTAAATTTCGCCACTGAATCGAAAAAATCGTTATTCTGATAATTAGCCGAATATTTTTGTCGCAACTCGTTTTTGGCCAAACAGTTATAATCTCGATCAAATTTTAACCACCCATTTTGAAAATTACCAGATTTTGATAAAAAATGTAAATATAATTAAAAGTTGATTTTTTCTAAATAATGTTTTTTAAACGGTTTTTGCTTTACTGTTACTCAAAGTATGTGAATAACTTTAATATTATCCCGCAACATTCGAACTAGACCCATACGTACGACTTTCTTGTTTCTTCTTCCGTCCAAAACTGAGTATAAATACATTTTAATTATTTTACACAGAAAATTTAATAAAACTTTAAAAACAAGGTTTACATAATTTTATACATTTCACTGCCCCTCTTTGTTTCTTACCTTCTGCATTATCCAAAAAGAAAGTCCACAGCCATCTCGACATTAGTATTTTTAGAGAACTTTTTAAGAAAACAAAATTATTTTATTTTTAATTGGAAAGTTGAAATGTTCACTAATTTAGAATTTCGTTTGGCTTTTCTAGTTACGTAAAACCCGAATAGTTATGGACTAAAACAATCAAACATCATGACCAATACATCAGAATAATAAAAAAACTTTCTGGAATCGAGTAGGCGCTTTCATTTAGTGAATACATAATTTATACATTCTGATAAAAGAAAACAAACGGCAGCAGCATAATAGATTTTTTTAGAGGAAAGTTTGATTGCATTTTTGTCATCAATTATAAATTCTTTGGAGATTTTTCTGAATTTATTGCATATGACATGACAACATTGTTTCTTAATTTGATCATTAGCAGCTGGGAACTGTATGAAAACACTCAAAAAACCAAAAAAAAATCAAGCAATTCGATGAACTTTTCCAGAAGATGGCTGAGTTTCTACTTTATAAGAATAACTTTAACAGAGGACGCTTTCGTACACAAGTTGGTATAAATAACTACTACTCTGATCAAGTTTGTTGCATACATTTTGAAACACCCTGTATATGTCTGGGAAAGACAGCGACAGCGCAAAAATCTTTGACCCCTCAAAATAGCCCCGTTACCAAAAACTCGTTCTGACTCACCTTTTCAATAAGCAAAATCCAATCTAGAGATTATCCAAATATAGGTAGGTACCCTTACATGCCACCAAAGTCACAAAACCTCACCAACTATGGTAATCCGGAGAATCGGTCACAGTTCATAAAATAAAAAACGTCAACAAGCACATCAAACACTAGGGCAAAGTACCTACAATGTATTTCACCAAGTAACAGTACTACTTACAACTCGCGATACGATCGCGATACAGTCGAAATGCGCCAGTCGTTCTTCGCGCTTTGTACGACCGTTCACCGAGGAATGAAGAAAGCCTGCGGTACGACTCGCTGGTCACGTGATTCTTCGGCGAGGTCTCTCATCTGCAAGAAGTGCTGCAAGAGAGAGTCCGTCGACCGGACATCCTGTGCTGCCATCGCAAACCGAGATGTTCCATTGTTTTGGAGTTATGCCCCATGACTTTTTGCTCGGGCCGA
The DNA here is from genome assembly GCA_024550625.1 of Dendroctonus valens. Taxonomy (NCBI): domain Eukaryota; kingdom Metazoa; phylum Arthropoda; class Insecta; order Coleoptera; family Curculionidae; genus Dendroctonus; species Dendroctonus valens. The sequence continues at coordinate 52,076 of JAJTJO010000017.1, read as the reverse complement.
TGAATCTCGAATTGCTTCAGTTTTGGCCTAAACACTCGTAATTGTTAACTGTACTTCGGAAGAATGCAGTATTACACTGGAGCACTTTGTCTTTTGTGAGTCCTAGTTCTCCCAGTTGGTTGATCCGTTATATGTATCTTGGTTGCTCCATAGAAGACATTAAATCTGGAAAAATTTTTCAGCGTTTTCGACTTTCTAAAATTGACGTCAGCATCGTCATCCAACATTTGCTTTGTTTCTTAACACTTCAGAACTGGTCATCTTGTTTTGTTTCCGATTTCGAATTCGGAGAAGGATATGAGGACACCGAAAACTGTAAAAAATCAAAAATTTAACAAAATAAAAAAGCTTTTCAGTGAAAGAGTTGATAAAAACGGGTTTAAAAATGTACTAAACAAATTTAAATTGTCGACTTTTGACCAATGAACATCTGCCAGCAAAGAAAATTTGTTCTAACCTAAACTAATTGTATTTAGATTTCATCCCTTTACTCTAAAACACTCCGAAATTAAAGGCTTCAAATGCCACCAAAGAATGTTACATCATTTTAGATAATCAAGATAATAAAGCCCCTTTCCATTACTGTTTAGTAAACCATAATCGCTTAATCTGCGCTCATAAAAGAATCAGAAGGTTGAAAAATAGATGATTGTATGCTCACAATGGCATATGCCGTACTTAGGAAAAGCTTAACATTCTTGGATGATTGTGAAGAGTGCTGGATGAAGCAACCGATATTCCGAGAATGTGCTTTCCCTCCGAACTCCAAATACTAGTAAAATAGTTAAGAGGCTCTAGTTACAGTGACGTAAAAAATCAAGAAGCCTCCCAGGGAACAAACCGACGTACACTAAAGGCGAAATAAGAGTCATCAAATTTACATCTCACATCCCCAAGAGCATGTCTTTATGACGTAAATTAAATCACCAAAAGAGGACGTTGATGTTAGCCTAGAATAATGTATGTAACAAGTACGTCACGTTTTAAGTGACCCTGCATAATGTAGAACAAACTTCTTCATTCAAAACGAACACAGAGAATCTTGGTCGGCTGCGCCCAACATTACATGATTTTACGAAATCAGTTATAAAAACCAAAGATCTACGTTTTAACTAGAAAATACGAACAATCATTAATAACTCGAACGAAAATATTCAGATAGTGGTTCCGAATCAGAAAATGCTATCATAATCCTACGTTTTTCCAAAGACTGCAAAGGTGCATTGTTGGAAACGTAGTTAAATAATTGATTGCGAGCTATTAATATTAATGTCTCGTTCTAATACGTCTAAGGAACCATCAAGGAGACGGCCGACATTTTAAAAGGAATTTAAAGAAACGAATATTTATCAGCTTTTTTAAATCTTTTTGTTGGGTATTTCGGATCAAATTTTTTGTCTTCGAAATAACCAGAATATCTTCATGTTAATTTCGTAACTAATTGGAATTTTTCTCTTACAGCTTGAGCCTAAGTGTGTCGTAGGATATCCTATAGGTGTCTTGATAGGTGAAGAATTTGTTCTTCATTCTGAGATAAGAGCACTGCTTATCAATTTGATAGCAAAAAAATAGAGAAAATTTTATCTTTTTAAAAGAAAAAAATTTTGATACAAAATACCCAACAAAAATGTTTTGGAAACATGAATCCGCCTCAACCGAACCATATAGGATTTATATATCTATCAGCTACCTCCAAAGTTTTAGATTTAAAAGTGGCAAGTTTGTCCTTTCGCTTGCGAAATGAAACTAGTTTGAAAGTATCGTATAAAAAATGGCAGAATTTACAAACGAATATATGAAAAATGTCACTTTGTTTGAAATATTGGACTATCTATTAGAAACTCATTAGCTGACTGTTATAACGGAACTAGATTTTTTAATGGTAGTAGTCAAAGTGAAACAGAAAACAAGCAATATAAAAATTTTAAATTTAGAAGTTGACGCTATTAAAGCGTATTATATTATAAGATAATACATGTTGATACAGAGTGTCTCAAGTTCAAGTGGCAGACCCAAGTTAAAATTTTTTGCATGCATTAATTTTTAATACATATTATTGGCAGTCTAGGTAAATCCAATTCAAAGCCATTTTGATATGCATGTTATAGAACCTATTGAACTATTTGATATCAATGTTTCATATCCATATTCAAATATTGGATTGGTATTGAAATATCAGTTTCTGATTTAATAATGTTATTTGTGGAAAGAACGTGAAATTAATATGATACATTATAAAATTAGACAAAAATGTGACCTACGAAATTAGTAGGTTAATAATGTTAAGGTTTCTTGAAAATAATATTTCTTAAAGCAAAGAGGTGAAATAAGCATTAAAAAGTAAGTATTTACAAAATATACAAGGTGAGTCAGTTCATAGTAGCAGGAAAAATCGTTGATAAAAAATCGAATTCTAAGACTAAAATATATTGAATGCCGATTTGTTTTTGAGATACAGGGTCACAAAGTTAACATTTTCTTTAAATAATTCACGGAAATATTAGGATATTGTAATAACATTTTATATTTTGGGGCTTACCGCAATATCACATTCAACCATGTCCAGATTTTCACTAAATTTACAGAGGCTGCCACATTATATTCAGGCATTATTATTACATTTTTAAATTACTATTAACTATTTTGTACCTACTATAGAAAAAAAAGTTTTCTGTTTGTATTTACGTAAAAAAGATACTTCTGTTTGAAGACACTAACAATAACCGTTTTCGAGTTTTTTTCAAAAACGTTTTAATTGCAAATTAATATACTCGGCAAATTAACAAACTTAAATTAAATAATTCAAAATATCTAAAGTAAAGTAGTAGTAGTAAACATCTTTATTTCTAAAAAAGGCTATCGACCTATCGGTCTTTCTGCCCTTGTTTAATACATGCAGTTTTAATCTAAATAAAAAACAAATATGAAAATTCTCTTATTCTAGGTTAACAATACTATTAAATAAATAAGACTTCAGTGGCAAGAAGAAATTATTTTATTGTCCACTAGTCCGTTGCGTTTGTAAGTGTTCGAGTAGCGATAATGTAGGGAAACGGAAGCGGGATTGTCTGGTTGGTCTTGTAAGACAAAGGGGATTCAGTATGGTCTAGTTGTAGGGGTTGTTTGTCCATTTTGTCTGTAGCTGTATGAGTCTTTCCGAGATCTTTGTCATGTTTGTGCGTTCGTATAGTAGTTGGGTGGGGGGGTTGTGTAGTGGGTTTTGGGGGTGTCTTATTCGTGTTATTAGTCTTAGTGCAATTTGTTCTGTTGTTTGTGTATAACGTTTTGTCCTTTCTGTTCCGTTGGTCATGAGTATATGTCCAAAGTCTAGCGAGGGTCTACAAATAGCTTTATATATTTTGGTGGCGGTGTTTGTGCTAATTCCTCTGTCTTTGTAGGTTAGTGATCTGAATTGTTTTGTTCTCTTTATTGTTTCTGCCCTGATGTTTCGTATGTGCTTAGTGAATTTAAGTTTGTGGTCAATTGTGATTCCAAGGTATTTTGCGTCGTTTTTTGGTTGTATCGTTTGGCCGTCTGCAGTTATTGTAGGGGAGTCAACGTTGAGTCTGTGGTTTGTGAGCAGAAGTTGGTTTTTTGACGCGTTTGGTGTTAGTCTCCATTTATAAAACCATGTCATTGTGTTGTTTGTTATTGTTTGGAGTCTTTGCGCTGCTCTCTCAGTAGTTTTGTCATGTACAATAAGTGCGGTGTCGTCTGCGTATTGTAATATGTATGCCGATCTGTCGATTTGATTTTTGTCTGGTAAGCTGTAATTGTATATGTCATGGCAGTATATATTGTAGAGAAACGGTGAGAGCGGGGATCCTTGAGGGAGTCCTTGTTCAGGGGAAAAAGAAAATGACAGTGTTTTGTCAATTCGTACTTGTAGTTGTCTGTTTTCTAGTAAGTTCTTTATGGTGTGTAGTAGATATGTTGGTGTGTGTAGTTTGTATAGTTTGAATAGTAAGCCTCTATGCCAGACACTGTCAAAAGCCTTGTTAATGTCCATAAACAGGCAAGCTGTCTTTCTGTCAGTTAGGTGGGGAGTTTGTATATTGTTGGCCAAAATAAAGAGCGGATGAACAGTCGAGTGATGCTGTTTGAAACCGAATTGGTAGGTAGGTATATATTTTCCAATCACTTTTTCAAGCCGCTGCTTCATTATGTATTCAAAAATCTTGCCCAGCACCGGAAGTAGTGTAATTGGTCTGTAGTTGCTCGGTTGTGTATTGTCCAGTCCATTTTTGGGTATAGGGATTATTAAGCCGGGTTTCCATGTTTCTGGGATTCTGCCATTTGTGATGCAGTTGTTCAATTCAGTTAGGATCAGTTTGTGTGTTTCTTGAGTTAGGCTTTTCAAGACTTTTGCCTTAATTTTATCTTTCCCGGTGCAGTGTTCTTGATGTGCGCTAGGGCTTCATCGTACTCTGTGTCTGTGATCAGTGTGCAGGTATAGTTTGGCGAGTTGTTAAAATAGTTCAAGTACCAGTCGTTGATGAAGTTCCAGTTATCATTGTCGAAGTTAGGGTTTGTCGATATGCTGAAGGCCCTTTAATAGTGTCTGGCGAATGCGTCCGCTTTCTCTTCGTCTGTGTAGCGTTCTATTCCGTTTTCGTCAATTGTGTCAGTAGTGCCAGTCTTCCTGTATTGCGCCAGTTTCTTAATTTTTCGCCAGTATGTTTTGCCTTTGTCCTTCTGTATTTCTTTACATGTTTCTAGCCATTTGTCTTGTCGGTATTGTCCAATCAGAGTTTTAATGTTTCTGTTAAGTTGGTTCATTGTCTTTTTTAGGTCGTTACTTTGAGTGTTTGTATATAGTCTGTACAGTTCTCTCTTATGTTTTATTAGTCTCAGTATGTATTTGGGTAGTGTATGTCGGTAAAAAGAATTTTTTATTTCCGGGCTAAATTTTCCTATGGCTAGTGAAAGTTGTTGTTGTATGGCTTCTATTGAAATGTGCTGTGCTTGTGATTGAATGTAGTCATGTATATGTTGTTTCACTTTGTCTATGTCAGCCTTTGTTAGGTTTGAGTTTTTCTCTATAGGAGGTGTATTGGAGGTAGGTTGCGTATGTTGTAAGTCTATGTTAAACGTAATAGCCAGGTGGTCGGATCCAAGTTCGTTGGTTAAGTTTATGTTGTTGATGGTGTTTGTCAAGTTTCTTGTGTGCAGTAGAACGTCTGGTGTTGAGTCTGGGTTTGCGGGCATCAGAAAATTTGGTGGGGTGTGTCTAAAGTAAATTTTCAATATAAAAACCGTTTTGCTGAATACATAATTACGAAAGAAGCTCAACAGGCCTTCGTATTCTAATTAAATGCCGAACTATAAATTCCGGACAGGCGTTTTTAATCAGCAACATGAGAAGTATTTGAATTCGATGCAATTGAAGTGGCATAAACCCTATATTAAGGTGCGCCACACGAAAAAATCTAAGATATCACTACCTTAGATTTTTTCCGGTTAGACTTCCTAAAAGATAGATTTTATTCCACTTCAATTGCATCGAAGATCTCAAGTTGCGGATAAAAAACGCCTGTCATGAAATGAGAGTTCAAGAAAGTTTAAGAGAGACCTTGGTCTATTGTGTTGAGCTTTCTTGTCAACTCTACATTCAGCAAAACGATTCTTATTTTGAAAATTTACTTCAGATTTTTGCTGTGTACCACCACTTGGAATTAAAACGTTTTTTGAGAAAAAAAACTCGAAAACGGTTACTGTTAGCGACTTCAAACAGAATACTTTTTTACTAAACTGCAAACCGAATTTTTTTTTCTCAACCAGATTGATATAGGTAGGCACAAAAAAGTTATTTTCATTTGAGACATTCATATAATAATGCCATGTGGCGCAATCTCTAAATTTGGCAAAAACTTGTACATGATTGAATGTGGTAAGTACGGCGCTAAGCCTCAGAATAGAAAATTTTATTACAGTATCTATATTTGCAAGATTTGTTTTTTTAATTAAAATAAAATGTGAACTTTGCCAACCGGCATCTCAAAAACGAAGCGGTTCTCAATATATGAGATTTCCATCTTAAAATAGAATGTTTTATCGACCGCTAAATTCTTGCTACTATAAATTAACGGACTCACCCTGTATAACCTACCACTTGAATTTTGTGCACCTTGTATCAACTAATATTGTTATAAAATAAAATAGACTTTAATACATACCTGCAATCTACGTAGTGAAGAGTTTCCTGTAAATTCGTACTTACGTATGAAAATTGCAAAAGCTTGATCAATAAGTAGGTAACTCAAAAACTATTGAATATCAATTTGAAGACAGATGCATTAAAAACTAGGGAATTGTATTTTAGCATAAAAGTTCTTAACGGATGAGTTTCCTTAGTGTAAAACGATTTAAAAAAACAACATTCTAAAGAGGACTATAGAGGATAACTTGGATTAACAATTACATTCCTAGAAGCATCTCCACCTTGCGGTATAATCTTTCGATTCCCATGCGCAATCCATGCAAGGTAGATGCAAGACAGCTGAAGCTCTTCATAGCAGAGACAAGATCTTGTCTCTGTTCATAGTTTAAAAATAATTATGTTCCGAAACAACGTTTATTTACGGAGAAGATTATCCGTAAACCTTTCGGCTGAAGTCATTAATAACGAAGGTAATGGACCACATTTCTTTGATGGGAGTTTGAATAGAAGCTGCATGGAACGTTTTTGGAGAACGTTCTACCGCTACTACTTCTGGAGAACTTTCACCCATGAAAATCAGAAGGACCTCAGCAAACCAAACTTGTAACATTATACTATAAATGTTATGTAATTTTTGTGACTTTATGTAACACTTTTACGTAACATTGGTGTAACATAAGAAGAACAGGAAAACAAGTTTTTGGTGACAGCGACGTTATATAACCGTGATGTAACATGGTTTACCAGATGCGTACCATCTGGAGTGATTCAAATTCCTACCGAATTCCACTAGGTTCCACGGACAACCCGTGGAGTCTCACAAAACATCCCTTCTATGAAAATGAGCCAGGCACGAGACACCCAGGTCATTTATCTTGGGTACTTTTTCTGTCAGACGCAATCTCCTGTTACATTTGCATTTCGTTTGTACAGTGAGCATTTGCAGTTATTACTTTAATACATACTTAACAAGTAGAAATTTACAATTTAGAGTCCTTCCACGATTTGAGTATCTCAAGGTGAGTGAACAGATATATACGTTTTTTTAGATACCAAAAAATACCATGTGGTTTTATAGATTTGTTCAGTCGGCATAAACAATGACAATTCATTTATGAGTTAATTTTTTAATTTAATTAGTAATAAGTGGATAATTTTAGTTTAATTAGTAATAAGAAGTTTAGTTAGTAATCGCATTTATATTTATAACTTATTTTTAAGCATTTATATTTCAAATTTAAGTTATAAGAATATACAAAATATACATGTAGGTACTACATTGGTTTGATAATAGATTTTTCTTTCTAAAACTATTTTGCCAACAATAATGAGTAGCTAGAGACCTTTTCATAGAGCCATGTATTACAACAAGGAGGTTGTAAATAAAAAGTTAATGGTATAACAAAATGTTGAACAGTTATTTCAATAAAGTTCCGTGTTTATGCATTTTTAGAACAAATCGCTTAAAATAATTTTATGCGAGACAATTGAGTAACCCTGAGTATTAATCCTGAGGTCCATCACACACAGAACGTAAAAGTTTGTGAATATTATACGATTTATTTACAAATAGACTACATAAACAGCAACTCACAAATTACGTAAATATTATGTAACATTGAGTTGTAAAATACAAGTCACAACTGTTACGTAAATATTATGTAACATTGAGTTGTAATATATTAGTCACATATTAGTTGGCTTGAGGCGGACATAATGCACAGTTGGCGCATCAGTTTGTGATAAGAAATTTACGTAAACTGTTACTTACTTGTGACTTGGTTACATAATATTTATGTAAGTGTTACGAGTTTTGGTTTGCTGGGGAGAAGATTATCCGTAAACCTTTCGGCTGAAGTCATTAATAACGAAGGTAATGGACCACATTTCTTTGATGGGAGAATAGAAGCTGCATGGAACGTTTTTGGAGAACGTTTTACCGCTACTACTTCTGGAGAACTTTCTCCCATGAAAATCAGAAGGACCCCAGCAAACCAAACTTGTAACATTATATAAATGCTGTGTAGTTTTTGTGACTTTATGTAACACTTTTACCTAACATTGATGTAACATAAGAAGAGCAGGAAATTAAGTTTTTGGTGACAGCGATGTTATGTAACCATGATGTAACATGGTTTACCAGATGCGCACCATCTGGTGTGATTCAAATTTTTACTGAATTCCACTAGGTTCCACGGACAACCCGTGGAGCCTCACAAAACCTCCCTTCTATGAAAATGACCCAGGCACGAGGGTCGCCAGGTCATTTATTTTGGGTACTTTTTCTATCAGACGCAAGCTCCTGTTGCATTTGCATTTCGTTTGTACAGTGAGCATTTGCAGTTATTACTTTAATACATATTTAACAAGTAGAAATTTACAATTTAGAGTCCTTCCACGATTTGAGTATCTCAAGGTGAGTGAACAGATATATACGTTTTTTTAGATACCAAAAAATGCCATGTTTTATAGATTTGTCCAGTCGGAATCAACAATGACAATTCATTTATGAGTTTATTTTTTAATTTAATTAGTAATAAGTGGATAATTTTAGTTTAATTAGTAATAAGAAGTTTAGTTAGTAATCGCATTTATATTTATAACTTATTTTTAAGCATTTATATTTCAAATTTAAGTTATAAGAATATACAAAATATACATGTAGGTACTACATTGGTTTGATAATAGATTTTTCCTTCTTAAACTATTTTGCCAACAATAATGAGTAGCTAGAGACATTTTCATATAGTAATCGCATTTATATTTATAACTTATTTTTAAGCATTTATATTTCAAGTTTAAGTTATAAGAATATACAAAATATACATGTAGGTACTACATTGGTTTGATAATAGATTTTTCTTTCTAAAACTATTTTGCCAACAATAATGAGTAACTAGAGACCTTTTCATAGAGCCATGTATTAGAACAAGGAGGTTGTAAATAAAAAGTTAATGGTATAACAAAATGTTGAACAGTTATTTCAAAAAGTTCCGTGTTTATGCATTTTTAGAACAAATAGCTTAAAATAATTTTATGCGAGACAATTGAGTAACCCTGAGTATTAATCCTGAGGTCCATCACACACAGAACGTAAAAGTTTGTGAATATTATACGATTTATTTACAAATAGACTACATAAAAAGCAACTCACAAATTACGTAAATATTATGTAACATTGAGTTGTAATATATTAGTCACATATTAGTTGGCTTGAGGCGGACATAATGCACAGTTGGCGCATCAGTTTGTGATAAGATATCTACGTAAACTGTTACTTGCTTGTGACTTGGTTGACAAACTTACATAATATTTATGTAAGTGTTACGAGTTTTGGTTTGCTGGGACGCTGTTCTTTCTACATGATGGTGCTCCGACCCATTTTAGAAAAGTTGTCACTAACTTTCTCAGTGAAAGTTATCAGAATCGATGGATAGAGCCGGCGCGGTGGCTCTATCGCATGTTGTTTATAGTCCCATAATTTTTTTCTGTGGAGACACGGAAAAACACTTAGTTATTCAATGGGAAAGACCAACAGTAGGGACCAACCATCGGTAGAATTCAGACAACCTAATCGCGAGATGTAAATGTGTCAAACTGAAGTTCTTACCATTGTCTAGAAGTTTTCACTATATGTACATTGCTTTACCAGGAGTCTAACTGTTACGTAATCATCTTGAGTAGTAGTAAACATCTTTATTTCTAAAAAGGCTATCGACCTATCGGTCTTTCTGCCCTTGTTTAATACATGTAGTCTTAATCTAAATAAAAAAACAAATATGAAAATTCTCTTATTCTAGGTTAACGATATTATTAAATAAAATTTCAGTGGCAAGAAGAAATTATTTTATTGTCCACTAGTCAGTTGCGTTTGTAAGTGTTCGAGTAGCGTTAATGTAGGGAAACGGAAGCGGGATTGTCTGGTTGGTCTTGTAAGGCAAAGGGGGATTCAGTATGGTCCAGTTGTAGGGGTTGTTTGTCCATTTTGTCTGTAGCTGTATGAGTCTTTCCGAGATCTTTGTCATGTTTGTGCGTTCGTATAGTAGTTGGGTGGGGGGGTTGTGTAGTGGGTTTTGGGGGTGTCTTATTCGTGTTATTAGTCTTAGTGCAATTTGTTCTGTTGTTTGTGTATAACGTTTTGTCCTTTCTGTTCCGTTGGTCATGAGTATATGTCCAAAGTCTAGCAAGGGTCTACAAATAGCTTTATATATTTTGGTGGCGGTGTTTGTGCTGATTCCTCTGTCTTTGTAGGTTAGTGATCGGAAGTGTTTTGTTCTCTTTATTGTTTCTGCCCTGATGTTTCGTATGTGTTTGGTGAATTTAAGTTTGTGGTCAATTGTGATTCCAAGGTAGTAGTAGTAGTAGTAAATATCTTTATTTCCAAAAAAGGCTATCGACCTATCGGTCTTTCTGCCCTTGTTTAATACATACAGTCTTAGTCTAAATGAAAACAAATATGAAAATTCTCTTATTCTAGGTTAACAATACTATTAAATAAATAAGATTTCAGTGGCAAGAAGGAATTATTTTATTGTCCACTAGTCCGTAGCGTTTGTAAGTGTTCGAGTAGCGTTAATGTAGGGAAACGAAAGCGGGATTGTCTGGTTGGTCTTGTAAGACAAAGGGGATTCAGTATGGTCCAGTTGTAGGGGTTGTTTGTCCATTTTGTCTGTAGCTGTATGAGTCTTTCCGAGATCTTTGTCATGTTTGTGCGTTCGTATAGTAGTTGGGTGGGGGGGTTGTGTAGTGGGTTTTGGGGGTGTCTTATTCGTGTTATTAGTCTTAGTGCAATTTGTTCTGTTGTTTGTATATAACGTTTTGTCCTTTCTGTTCCGTTGGTCATGAGTATATGTCCATAGTCTAGCAAGGGTCTACAAATAGCTTTATATATTTTGGTGGCGGTGTTTGTGCTAATTCCTCTGTCTTTGTAGGTTAGTGATCGGAAGTGTTTTGTTCTCTTTATTGTTTCTGCCCTGATGTTTCGTATGTGTTTAGTGAATTTAAGTTTGTGGTCAATTGTAATTCCAAGGTATTTTACGTCGTTTTTTGGTTGTGTCGTTTGGCCGTCTGCAGTTATTGTAGGGGAGTCAGCGTTGAGTCTGTGGTTTGTGAGCAGAAGTTGGTTTTTTGACGCGTTTGGTGTTAGTCTCCATTTATAAAACCATGTCATTGTGTTGTTTGTTAGTGTTTGGAGTCTTTGAGCTGCTCTCTCAGTAGTTTTGTCATGTACAATGAGTGCCGTGTCGTCTGCGTATTGTAATATGTATGCCGATCTGTCGATTTGATTTTTGTCTGGTAAGTTGTAATTGTATATGTCATGGCAGTATATATTGTAGAGAAACGGTGAGAGCGGGGATCCTTGAGGGAGCCCTTGTTCAGGGGAAAAAGAAAATGACAGTGTTTTGTCAATTCGTACTTGTAGTTGTCTGTTTTCTAGTAAGTTCTTTATGGTGTGTAGTAGATATGTTGGTGTGTGTAGTTTGTATAGTTTGTATAGTAAGCCTCTATGCCAGACACTGTCAAAAGCCTTGTTAATGTCCATAAACAGGCAAGATGTCTTTCTGTCAGTTAGGTGGGTAGTTTGTATATTGTTGGCCAAAATAAAGAGCCGATGAACGGTCGAGTGATGCTGTTTGAAACCAAATTGGTAGGTAGGTATATACTTTCCAATCACTTTGTCAAGCCGCTGCTTCATTATGCATTAAAAAATCTTGCCTAGTACTGAAAGTAGTGTAATTGGTCTGTAGTTGCTCGGTTGTGTATTGTCCAGTCCATTTTTGGGTATAGGGATTATTAAGCCGTTTTTCCATGTTTCTGGGATTCTGCCATTTGTGATGCAGTTGTTCAATTCAGTTAGGATCAGTTTGTGTGTTTCTTGAGTTAGGGATTCCAAGGTATTTTACGTCGTTTTTTGGTTGTGTCGTTTGGCCGTCTGCAGTTATTGTAGGGGAGTCAGCGTTGAGTCTGTGGTTTGTGAGCAGAAGTTGTTTTTTTGACGCGTTTGGTGTTAGTCTCCATTTATAAAACCATGTGATTGTGTTGTTTGTTAGTGTTTGGAGTCTTTGAGCTGCTCTCTCAGTAGTTTTGTCATGTACAATAAGTGCCGTGTCGTCTGCGCATTGTAATATGTATGCCGATCTGTCGATTTCATTTTTGTCTGGTGAGTTGTAATTGTATATGTCATGGCAGTATATATTGTAGAGAAACGCTGAGAGCTAATCTTGATTATTTGGTGAATATGGGCTTTTTCCGAACATTTTCGGCTTTCAAAAATGAAAAACATCCAAAAATTTACGTCAAAACGAGACTGTCAATGACATAATGTGAAAAACGGTATCGACATACACTTAAATATTAAATTATTGCTATTATTCGTGTTATTTCTTATATTAGAATTGAAAATTAAGGTCGATACGATTTCAAACATCGATGGCAAACGCCGTTGTGGCTCAAAAAACAATATTTTTTGCCTTTGTATAGAAAACTACTATTTGTCTCAGCTCTAATACGACTTGGTTAATTCAAACCACCAATATTTCATGAACCGTTAAGAATTCACAAAAAGTGAAAAGGATAATTTTTGCTTAAAATTAGTCATGGAAATCATATAGGAGATATCTCAAATTTCCTGATGACACATTGTATCTGTTTTTGTATGATAAAAACACAGGTTTTTATTTTTAAACTAGGAAATCTCGCAAGATGCAAACCAAACTACAATCTACAAGAAAAAAAGTTATATTTTGAGTTGCTTTACCTCGAAAAAATATCGACATTTAATTAAAATCAATGGCTTACATTATTTTGCTAATGAAATTGAGTAAGCTGTTGACGAAGTGGATTTAAAAAATATATTATAATTTTCAAAATCCATTTTCAATAAATATTTAATGCCCTGCATCTTGGAAGTCATTCAAAGAAAGTTGTTAGTAAAGAATTATCTACAAGATACGTCTATTTTTCACATCCAAAGCTATTGCGTCATAAACTAGTCAATTACCATAATTTGTAATAATAAACATATACTAATTATGAAAACTTTACTTTAAATCGTCCGCCAACTTTTGAAAATCGACTTCGGAGACAATCACTGAACGTCCTCTACGCTAATCGTTGAAAGGTGTCAACATTTCATTTGTGCTGTCATCGGCCATATCTGTGTTGAAACCTAGCTCGTGCTTGCGTTTCTTGGATCGTATTATTTTCTGGATTTAGCAGCAATAGCTATAAATTTGGATACTAAATGTTGCACGATTATTTAGCTTGTTCAGCGAAATAGTTATAGAGTCAAAATGACTCAGTTTTTGCCGCCAAATCTTTTGGCATTGTTTGCTCCTCGGGATCCAATAGCATATTTGGCTCCGGTTGCAAAGTTGCCTCATGAGAAGAAAAACCGAGGATATTTAGGCTTAGGCGCATTTCTCGGAGGATTTGAGGTAAGTACTTGTTTGTTGTTTATGTGCATTCTGCAGGCGTTTGCTTAATATAAACGTTTATTGATTTGCAAGAATTTCAACAAATCGGATTCTCGCTTATATCGAAAATTTCATTAACCCTAGTCCGATTTTTATATGTTACACATCAAAATATCTGTTGGAGATCAGCTTCTCTTATCTCATACATTTCAAATTTACATTTTATTTAAAGCTACAATATTGGTAATTTTTGATCAAATCTGCAGAATTGTCTCGAAATACATGTTTTCGTTTTAGGTGATTATCTAAATGATCAGGCCCTCGCTTACGCGTCTAATAATATGCTCACCTGATAGAAAATCCATTTACCCACAACTTTTATTAGTGGTGTTTTTTGCGAAAATTAGATTTTCGATTAATTTCCACTTATTAAAATTCACTAGTTTTCTATGATATTACAAAGTACCGAATAATATCCACACTGTGTTACCATTCGAAAAATATCGCGCATTAGCAAAATCTATATTTTGTATACATATCCTTGTATTTGTGGCTTAGACACATTTTGTAGACTTTTGAGTTCGTTTTGCTTCTATTTAATATGGTTTTACCAGAAAAAATGCTCTTTCAACACTATTCAAATGAACGTCAGGGTTACTTGGGTTTATATGAAGGGGTAAATCCAAAATTGAAGGTGTTTATGTGTTTATAATATCTACTTTTAATATTTCATTAAAATTCTCATGAAAAACACGCGAACGTGATATTCGCAAAAAATAGTAATTAATTCATATGAAGTGTAGCATTTGTGAAATGCAGTTGTGAAGGAAAGTGTGATAATAAACTTTGAAATGATTTTAATTATTTTTAAAATTTCAAAGCTTCACTTTGTTGAGAATTAAATAGAACTTTTCAAGAGCTACTGACTGTTCAACCGACTGTGTGTTCCTTGCTGTTTTTGAAATTTCAAAGATCGTTAAGCCACCCTGTACTAGGTTGAAATACGTTACGTGCCCGGAAAGCTGAATTATTCCATTGGTATTTTGAATTTTTTGCCTTCATTTCACAGGCACACAATCCTTACTTTAGTTAAGTGAAATGCCTAAAAAACACATCAACTACCAAATTAATTATAGAATAGCACTAAAATAGTTAAGTTCTTTTACATCTTATGAAATATTTAAAATGCGATATTTATTCGCTTCAAGTATTTTTTGATAAAAATAGATTTTAATTTAAATTAACTTATTTGTCTCTATTCAGGACCCTAAAGATACTCCTCCGCCGACCAAGGTTGAGACAAGAGATGAACGACTTGAGCGTAGAAGACGAGAAAGAGCTGAGCAAGTGGCATATAAATTAGAGCAGCAGATTGCTGTATGGGACCCAACTACGGCTGGCAACATAACTGGAGATCCCTTCAAAACGCTGTTTGTTGCAAGAATCGTAAGTCTTGTCTGACTTAAGATTTTATAATTTTAATTACTGTGTTACATTCGTTGCATACTTGTACTGCTTTAAACTTTTATTTATCACCGATTATATAAATCTTTATTTATTTCAGAACTATGATACATCTGAATCAAAACTGCGGAGGGAGTTTGAAGTTTATGGACCAATTAAGAAAGTAAGTGAAAATGATGTCAACGATAATAATTAATTATGTACAAATTGATAAAGTACTGATCACAGTATTATTATATTATAATTGATAAAGTACACATCACTGATTTTGTTTGTCTTCCTCAGATTATTCTCATCCACAACAGCGTAAATGGGAAACCAAGGGGGTATGCTTTTATTGAGTATGAACATGAACGAGATATGCATTGTGAGTATTGCAGTTTCAATTGTTTTTTTGCAGCTTGATTTGGAGTGTAATCTGCATGTAACAATCAATATTTCGGATGCGTTTCCATCCATGAGATATATATTATGAGTATTAATCAATGCAGATTAAACTTCTAATGCACATGAAACCTGAATTGGGAGAGCCGTCCAGTGTGGCGCTTTAAGTTGATCTCTTCTCTTTATGTAGCCAGCAATTGTAGCTCTTAAGTCCAATAGATACAAAATTGAAAATATATACAATATATATTTTTTCTATTTTTATACAGTTCAAACTTCAAGCAGCTAGTTCCAATTGCCGATCTGCTTTTTGCTGGCTATATAGGTTTGTATGTGTGGTAAGAACCCTGCATACAAGTACTATTGCAAAAGGGTAATAATTCTCTAGGGGGGCGATTCGTTATTTCGATAAATTTAATGCGGATACACCATACATCGCAATTAACGATACTCGAGTCTGAAAACCGTGTCGACTTTATTTAATGTTCAGAACGGGAAACATGAAAATAAAACTCGTACACTATTTGGATGCGTTCAACTTCTGGTATACTGTAAAAAATTGGAAGTGAAATTTTCAAAACTGTTAGGGTTCACTGTTACCCGCAAACGTTTTCGAAAACGTGGTTTGTTTGGCTGGGAAAGTTATTAAAAAATACAAATCTGAAAACGTGACCTAAGCATTTCAAAATATTTCCCAATAGAAATGAAATTACCTTCCCTCGTAATGGATGAATTACCGAAATATTTTTTCCAACTCTAACTGAAATCAAAAGAGTTGGAGTAAGTGGAAACATGTTTATTTCAGTTATCTACTGTTCGTGTAGCATAGGGACTTTATGAGCATAGATGAGAAATTTAAACAATAAAATAAGAAAGGCATAATTATTGTTTTAATTAATTCCACCGAACTATTCAGCTTTTGAGATTCTCTAAGATTAATTCCAAAATATCTTACACTGATTTCAAATAACACAAGTCAAATCAATTACTGTATATTTGGATACGTTCTTAATGGGCAAAACTGTCCAAAGTTAAATACGTATTTTGCTGTTTTTTGAGAATAAAATTTTTTGTCAAACTTGTTCCATTCATTGCCAATAATAACCCAGCTGGGGTTATTTATACCCCGATTTATATAATTTTTAACTTCTATTAACTGTTTTTTATTTCATGTCCAAGTAAAATCCCAAATATTTAAAAAAATACATCTTACATGGAGCAAGTTTGTAAGGGGTTATTAAAAAATGGGTTTGCGCTCAGTAAGTAATTGCGCACCAGGTAAATCAGTATCAAAATCAGGAGCATCCTGTTCAGCACACCGAAGTTCTTGAAATCTCAATATGTTGTCCTTTTTATAATGACGTTTCGTTCCGACGTAAGTAGTTTCGGTAGGTATATTTCATTTATACCTATTAAACAGTTTTGTGGTAGTGTTACTATGATTTTACATACGGTATTCCAATTGCGATATGAACTTTTATTTTAAGGCTGTGGCTTTAAGTTTCTTTAGAAGTTTTAGAAAACGCCTTCGCGAATGCTCTTTTAGTGAAATATTTGCACGACTTTTTTCCCATTAATAAATCTAAGCAAAATTTAAAAAACGTAGACACAATCAGCCCATAAATAATTGTGTGTCCCCAACTAGGTTAAATCGCTTCTCGACCTTTAATGGCACGTGAAAACGAGAAATGTAATAAATTGCCGGTTAATTACATCAACTGTTTGCGTGTGTTGATCAATGGAACTCTTACCTGTGCGCATTTTCTGAAACTTTTCAGTTTAAAATCCTGTACAATTGTCAACCATAAGTCGCACTGTGCCATACCATAGAAACATTACCATTTTCTTTAGGTCATTCCACCCAATTCGTTAGGGGACGTCCATGGATATTTAATATTTGTTTTTATATTTGTGTTGATTTTTATCTATGATGTTGGATTTCACAGCAGCAACTGTCCAATTGAACAACTTGTGATTTCAAAGGTTCGCTCGATTGCTATATCTGAAATTTTCGAATCAGACCTTTTTTAGTGTCTAAAATGATTGGCTTGATTGTGAAATAAATATCATAGATTTGTACCTGATGTACTAACTTTCAATGCATTAATTTTCACATTTCATCAGTTTGCCTACTTTTTCAACGAATACCTAACTAAGGAATTTTAAGAATAAACGTTACAAAGATTGAATGTAAATATTCATGCATTTTTAGAACATCAGAAATAAACCGTTATCTCAATCATATTTACCTTCTTGTGTAACGTTACTTTTGTATTTACAGCCGCCTACAAACACGCCGACGGTAAGAAAATCGACGGAAAACGAGTTTTAGTGGACGTCGAAAGGGCTAGAACTGTTAAAGGATGGTTGCCACGACGGCTGGGTAAGATACACTTTCGCCAAAATGTTTTATTTTCTTCACCTGATATTTATATGAAAGGTTTTAAACCTGATGCTTCCACTAAAACTGAAATAATTTCAAAGTACAATTTTTATATCTCTTGAACAATCAACAGGTGGAGGTTTGGGAGGAACCAGACGCGGAGGAGCAGATGTAAACATCAAGCATTCTGGTCGGGAAGATAATGAAAGAGAACGCGAAAGGTATTTAATGACGAATCGAAATTAATGACCAAATTGTTAAACCTATATTAATTTTCAGATACCGATTGGAAAGGGAAAGAGAAGAACGAGGAGCAGGAGTGGTAGGCAGGGAACGGGAGAGAGACCGTGATCGAGGCTTTGAGCGGCGACGCTCCCGTTCTAGGGAACGTAGGAGACGTAGCAGATCCCGTTCACCAAGAAGGGAGAAAAGACGCAGAAGTAAGGACAAGATTAAGGACGACGTTGACGAGTTTGAGACAAGACCAAGAGAAAAAGATAGAGAAAGGTATATTGTAACTTTTTCTAAAATACAATTGATGTTAATTATTGTCTTTTGCCGTAGGGATCGCGATCGCGATAGAAAGAGGAGACGATCCAAATCAAGAGACAAGGATAAGGAGCAACGTAAACGGGAAAGAAGAGAGAGGCGCGACAGAGAAAAGGGCGAAAAATTGGAATACATTAAAACTGACGACGGTGGGGAGGTTCGAATCAAAGAAGAACCTGCAGATGGTAAGTTTGTTCTCGCTACTATTTTTAATAAGTTTGCAGGCTGAATCAAGGCGAGATTCTACAGGAGGTTCATTTCTATTAAACATTTTTTGTTTCAGATTACGATTACGGCTATTCTACACAACCTTACGAACAAGCCAATGTCAAATTTGAAGAGGAAGATGAACAAAAATACCAACCCGAAAAGAGCATTCGAATGGTGATCGCACTTATGAAGATTATGAAGAAGGCGAAGCATATTAATCGTACGTGCTTTTCCATAATTGCAAAACGCATAATTTAGGTAGAGGCCCAGTTTGAGCAATGTATTAAATTGAAAATCTGTAGACACTAAACTTAGTTTATAAGGTAAAGTATTGTTTTAGTGCGAAATCGTTTAAGCTTAAACGCATCCTAATGTAATTTTTTAATTGGTATTCACTGCTTTGTTGTCAAAGCCCACAGGAGACATTAAATTAAATTCGTCGAACCGAACAATCGCTTACATTTGGGTACTTTTTCTAATTAGTAAATATCCTGTATACAATGAAATGATACAAATATACCAAGAAAACCAAATTTAATAATACATTTCTAATACAATAACTAATATTTACAAGATATATTAATTAAACACATACATATCTTATCACTAAAAATTAACGGTTGATAGACGAAAAGTTCCGCTACTCATGTATTTCCCCTTCTTGTGGTAATTGAACAGTTGTTTTCACGAAGCAGGACCGGGCGACCGATTCAAACAATCTGGAAATAACGCCGTTTGTGTTCAGATAATGTTTGGCTTCAAAGCAGGAAAAATATATAAAACAATGTCATTACTTAGATTTTTAGAGGCAAATGCAGCTTGTCTGTATAACACACTGTATAAGGTGAGTGAAACATGATTGGACGTTTTCCGTAACAGTTACAATTAAAAGAATCTATTAAAAATACCGGAACGAAATAATTTTGGGGGGAGAAAAATTAGAATCCAATATGAAATTCTATACGCATTAAAGTGGGCACTTCAAAAAGGCACATTTCTTATCGTCCAACTATAACAATTATGTATAACCAGGTTGCACATATTTCGTCATGAAGATAATGTCTTTTGGTAGTAGTATCACAGAAATTTCTTTATCAGATATTTATGGTTTAAAATTTGAATTGTCTCTCGTGATCTTGAATTCGTGCGTTGAATGCCTCATGTTACTATTAATAAATAATCGTAATTTAATAATAATTCGCACGTGGAACTGATGCCCATAATGAATTTTAAATGTTACGTCGCATAATCCTTGTAAGGGCGTTAACCGGATCACTTTAATATGCAATTAACATGTCTCACGTTTGCTGGCACCTTAGACGTATTCAGAAACGTGACTGAATTGCTCTAAAAAATCACTCAAGAAAACAATTTAAGACGAGTACATAATACTTTGGTATGCTACATAAATACAAGTCATAACTATTGGGAAAATAGTAAATTACGCGAAAAGTATTCGATGAACAGATTCAAAATGTTTTCCGTCGGAACATGCCCCAAACCGACTTGAAAGTTCTTTGCAGGTTGCAACGCGCCCCCCAAAACTTTTCCGTTTACTTCATTTTCGATCATTTTTAATTCAGAAATCGATAAAATATACTTTTCTGTCATTGCTACAACCCCACACCTGAACGCATTTTTACCTATAAAAAACTTACTTTTCAATTTCCGGTGCACAATGAACAAACTGATGTTGCCAAAACTTGTAAGTAGGATTCTTGATCAGCTCGATGAAAGTTATTAAAAGGCCCCACGGATGAGGTCTGTTTACAATTAATCGTTCCAATAATACCCTGGTGATTTGCTCTTGAATTACTTCAGTATTAGCTTCAGCGAACAAATATAAAAATGTGCACGAGAAATAGTGCGTATGACTGTTGGGATATCTCAGTTGGTTTGCCATCGCATTAAAGAATAGGTATCTGCCCTCCGTATCCAAATCAACTGTTAAGTTCTGGAAAATATCCATATGGGCACTGTGTGCTATTGTCGACATACTTGGAGAGTGACTCTGTAAAACAATTGTTTAATTTAAGAGTCAATCAACATGACGGCTTGATTTGAAACTTTCAAATAAAATTAAAAAAAAAAAAAAACTTCTCAAAGTGCATTTTGCCTTACCTTGTTTTTGATGTAAGCTATAGCTTGTGTCCCAACATACAATACCAGCGCATTCATTAGTGAAATATTGTATCGGATTCCCGGCTCGTTGGACACTTGCAGATTGCTTCTAAGCTCGGACAGAAAAGTGACTGGAGCTCTTGCCTTTAAATAGGAATCTAAATCTTTTTTGAACTGTGGTGGCGATATCGTCGCGGCTATGTTTGTTAGAATTCTGGGAGCGTACGTGATTTCAGGCAACATATCAACCTTGAGGTTGGGGATGAATGGATCTGGCAATCTCATGGTACGTGGAAACGCCGATAAAATCAAGTTTCTCATTTGAATGCAGTTAGGTGGAATTACATCGCAGAAGCCGTAATAATTATCACATAAGAATTCAGGGAAATCGTGAAGAAGCACTAATAGTACCCTCAGAGTCCCTTTGTACAGCATTGTCACAGGCTTTGCAAGTTCAGCGTTGCGCAAGAATGGGGCCAAATATTTGAACAGATCAACAAGCAACTGTGAATACAACGGCCAGCATTTCTGTTGAGGTGTCGTGGCAAGCATTCGTCCAATAAAAACTCTATGAGAAATGAGTTCTAGCCAAGCATAGCAGAAGCCGGCTGCTTTTGCAGGTCTAAGAATGTGGAAGGTGTGACAGTAAGCAGTCAGAACGTGAAAATTGAGAGCTTCTAATACTGGTTCAGGAGCATTTAGTTCTAAAAAGAGCATCGTGAAGACTCGTTGATAAGGCATCTGGTGGAATTCACCCAATCTATTATCATGATCCTGCAAGAGGACTCCGGCAACAATTCCCAACACTTTGTTAAGCAGCTGAACTTTCGTAGTTGTATTCGAGCTTTCCCCTGAATGTTTCACAAGCAGGGCCACCAAACGAACAAATGCATCTAAAGTATGATAGCATTTAGATCTTCCTCCAGTTGAATTGAGAGTGGATTTGTCACACAAAATTCGGTAGCACGTATCAATACATATCTGCGTCGACAACCGAAAGAATCTGGTAATGAGATCGTCTGTTTTCAAAATTCCGTGTACATTCATTTGATGCACGAATACGGCGAAAGACTTTGCCGAATCACGACCTTGTTGATTAGTGTAAATATTAATCCATTCTCTGATTAAGTACTCAGTTTTGTCTACTAGCCCTGGAGGATCTTCGTAATTTGGAGCACGGACCTGAAAAATATTACACCAGTTAGTAAAAAGACTGGATATGGAAATTCCTATCTATGGTCAAAAGATGCGAGAAATTGATATGATTTTATTTCTTATGAAATGTTCAATATTTAAGAGAAAGTGAAGATTGAAAGTGGGAAATTAAAGTAAAGTTTCATTATATTGGGTGTAACCAACATAAAAGTTATGTTCGATCATGTAAGACTTCATGAGCAAAATTTCCTTTCAAATTTACAGGGCGTTACAAAATTTTACCAGGAGCGTAACTCGATAATATACACTAAAACCCATTTAGAAAAGTTACTCAAAATGTTGCCTCTCAACGCCTTCAATTATATTTCTACCACCATGTAATCCATGTTACATCAACGTGTAACTTTAGAAAGGAACAATCATAAACCAAAATTTCAGAAAGACAAAAATCACTATCATTTAAAACGTTTGATAGTAATCTGAAATACATTATTTTTTATTTCAAAAAGTTAATAAAGAAAGTGTGCATTCTTTAATGGCACCTTACCATCTGTCCCTCATCAGACTATACAAGGCCTTCCTATTTGTCGAACATTCCACTATGATAAAACAACTTGTACATTTTTAATTGGATATTCGAATACAAGATAATAGTATGTCTAAATAACCCAAAGCATTAATTGAATTACAAATGTCGAATTCTAAATAGAGGTGAATAATTCCGGTTGTCAGAACGACAAAAATCATTTAAATGCGCGAAAAAAAACTGGTATCAGAATATTGTTGCACCTGTTTAACACAGGTTCGAAAAACTCTCAGAAATTCCGTCCATCGCAAAAGTTTTTCAAGAATTTCTGTAAATTTCCTTTCAAAATTCAATGACCAGAACATTAATTTTAATCAATAAAATCTGAATAATAGTGTGGATGTTGCATTTTCAGATCTAAATAATAATAAAAACGGACAAAGCGCTCTTTTATGAATCGTTCTTATTGTCTCACATTGTGTCACAAAAAAACCTTCCAATTTTAACACTTCGTTTAGTTCAGCAGATCTCAGATCAAATACACGTTTCTTTGTTGATGAAATGAAGCAAAAGAGCCTGCTGGGTTAAGAAGTTACCTCATCTACCTGCAATATTCCGGAGTGTATGTGTACAGTTGGAACAATCGAACGGTCTCCACAAAACGCGCTATCTTGGTTTTGTCTTAATATATCTAAAATTGTATTTAGTCCATCCGGCGGTTGCCTAGTGTGATTCTGTATCTTCACTAAAAAATCTACTGTATTGGGAAACTCAAATTCCTGACCGCTAAACTGCGCAGGCCTGCAGAAAAAGTTTAGGAATTAATCTACCGATATATTTGCGTTCGATGATCAAGAATATATATTGTTTACTTTCATATTGTATGGACTTACCTATCATTTATGAGAAAGTGCTCAACTAACTGGATGGCGAAATTTTGCCCAATATAGTTGAAGTTCGCTTCTAGTACTTGGGCTAATGCTAAATCATATTGAGGCACGTTAACCAATGAGGCTTTGATGAGAGTGTCAACAGCTTCCAGATTGTATCTTTGTTCTTCGCGCGTTTCAATCAAACATCTAGTTACCAATTTGGTAACCCATTCTTGGCTGAAGATTCCTTAAATATTAAAAAAAAAACGCAAATTGCAAAACGTAAATAATCCACATTTACAAAATAATCACCTTGAATGGTTTTTAAAATTTTCAAGACAATTTCTTTGAATCGTAACACAACCGGGTCAGTTTCGCTCATATTCGGGTGCAAACAATCCTGCAGGGTCTCCACGCACTTTTGAACCAGAGCTTGTGGTGGAGTGACGTTTACATCCCTAACTCGTGATGAACTTATTATGCACACCCGCAAACGCATCATTCGATCATTCAAACTGCATTTGACTGGGTGCCGATAAGAGATACAAATTGTTCAATGTCCTGAACATACTTCTGTAAATGAATAGCAAAATCACCGACTACTGTCATTGGATATGAAGAAACCGGCTGCGGTTGAGTATCCAAAGAATTCAAAATCGGAGCCTGAATAGATACAAGAGTAGTATCACGTTCGTTCGGCAGAAATCCTGGTATGTTGCGCCCGAACTCT
This sequence comes from Dendroctonus valens, assembly GCA_024550625.1. Classification (NCBI taxonomy): domain Eukaryota; kingdom Metazoa; phylum Arthropoda; class Insecta; order Coleoptera; family Curculionidae; genus Dendroctonus; species Dendroctonus valens. The sequence goes on along the minus strand of JAJTJO010000017.1, from coordinate 28,107 downwards.
TCATAAACAGCCATTTGGCTACTTGTTAGGCCTCCAACTTTCAACCGAATCGGTTCCGGCATACGTTCAGCTTGATATGTCAAAGCCGAGTTATCACAATAGCGTCTGAAAGTGAAACCCCAACATGAGATATCCTTCAATATATAATCATCTGCGGTTGCTTAAAAATAGGCATCAATATGCTTTTTTCATTGTGAAATCTTTTCTATTTGCTTTTTTCATTTTTTTCTGAAAAACTTATTGACTTTTTTTATTTGAAAATCTTTTCTATTTGCGTTTTAACTTTGAACTAAACACAAAAGTCTCATAATATACGCATAAAGGTATGTACACAATATCACGCACTTATCGTTTCAGGCACGTAGAGTTTCGATTCTGGCAACCGGATCGCGCGTTCACATTATTTGTGTGATGTGCCTCATACGATTTGTGCCTGACAAAATGAATTAATTTATAAATAAACCATTTAATAATATTCTGTGGAACTGTCACGCTACAGGCCGGACAAGATAGGTACTTGATAATGTGCGAAGACCTTTAAGCAACCGTCTTTTGTGGCTGCGACAAAATGTATAGTGCCCCAATTTATGATTTCGTTTAAAACGAATATTTAAAATGAGTTTTTTGCAAGAATTATTGATTTTCATTATTTTTATGCACTCCCAAAATAGCCCCAGACAACACTTCCAGAGGAATGATGCCAATTTTGAATCACCCTGTAAATTGACTACGGAAAAACGACGAACAAAAATGCATACATATTACTTAGCGGAACCCACATTGATTCTTTTCTGGCAATCCTTCGAAGCTCATATTCGCCACTTAGATGTTTGTCTATTTCGGGAATAGCTTTTTCGATTGCAGTTTTCTGCACTATAGCACAAGCCAGTTCCGTGTTATCATTCGCAATCACGTTGGCAGCTTGGTCGATCATTTCCTTTTGTTGAATACTAGGAGTGACTAAATTCGTATTAAGAAGCTGTTTCATATGTGTATTTATGGAAGATAACAGCTGATCACGACAGGTTATCATTGCCATTCCTGCTGTTAAATTGCGTGCCTAAAATAAAAATTGCATAAATAGACGTACTCTAATTAAAACCACAATCAATATAACGATACAACATAATTAAATTATAAGAGAATCTTTATGCAAGCATTATTTGTAAAAATTAGGATAGTTTCTATCCATCGCAATATTCTGTTAAAATGACATCATTCTAAAAAATGTCTGCAAATTTAACATTTTTCCGTCATTACATCAACAATAAGCTGTAAAAGTTTCGGAAAAATCTATTACGGGGCTCATCCGAGACATCGTTCAGTCAAGTTACGAATTCCGTCGCTCTTAATGATGCGAGCAGATGAAAGCATTCACAAATCTAGACTTGATTTGAATGCGGATCCGCATTTTAGGCCGCTTTGGCACAACGTATCAAGTTGTATAAACTGAGATTTTCATAAAAAATTGAGCCCAAATCTAATTCGAAAATGGCGTAAACATCAAGTTACGTACTCCGTCGCTCTTTTTAAATTCGAGTTCAAAAGAAGCATTCAAAAATAATTCTTGAATGGCTTAATGTAGGTTTGCCATGTAGGCAGCCTCCACATACAACATAAACATGCTCAAAGATTTTTCAAAATCGAGTGGCTAACTGACTCAAAAGCTGGTATTTAATTTAACTCACAATGAAATTCCTTAGTTTCAGTCAATATTCGTTTATTATTTTACTTTAAAGACGTTTCGGTGTCTTCTTCCACCATAAATTCATGCCAATATTGAACTGGTGATGGTGGAAAGACATCGAAACGCCTTTAACGTAAAATAATAAACGAATATTGACTGAAACCAAGGAATTTCATTTTGAAATAAATTAAAATGCAGTCAGGAAATTATACACATTTAATTTAACATAAAAAAGTCTATTCCCCCCATGATTGAAGTTGTTTATATTTGGCTGAAATAGCTGCTTTGTTTACGATCATCCAAACGAGTTGGAACGTGAAACTTGTCTTCGAAAATATTGTCGTGCGAACAGGCACTTTCTACAAAATGGTCAACAAAAAAAACGGAAATCGAACTGCAAAGTCAAGCAATGACTCAACTAAGGGACAATTATATCATCATAACACCTCAATATTGCCAGAGTTTTTTCGAAAAATTGAATACGTGAATTTCAGTTTGTTACGGACAACGATCGAAATGAGTCGTCGGTTCTTTGTGTCTTGCCGGGATATATAGTGATTTGGTGCAGTGCCATTAGGCTAAGTGTGGTATTCATCACCATCCGGCCCGTTAAATATTCATTGTGTGTTCAAGTGTAGTGTGTGCTTTTTGGGGATTGGTGAGGTGGAAAATGGAGCATAGGACGACAGCTTCCAGAAAGCTGGTAAGAAGGATCTCTAATCTATGAATCCCATATAGTAAACTGAGGTCTTTTTTAAGAAGCAACTGATGGCTTCTTTGCATTGTTTCTTTTCTTTGCTAATTTAAAAAAATGGGGATGGGTTGGGATTCGATTAAGTTTCTATTATACTAAAGAATGTTTTTCTTTCTATCCAGGTGGCACGATGTAGCTTTCGGTAAGTGTAGCATTACTTTGCCCCTGGGCGCCGTGTAGGTGTAGAACATTTAGTCCCATATTGTTCACTTTTATTTTTGCATGTCATTATTATAATTAATGAGTATTCTTTGCAACGTTTAAACTATTTTAGTTCAGTTTGACTTTGTTTATTTTTATCTCATTAACAAAGAAAAATTGCACAATTTTGCAAAGAAACGAAATTGATCAATTGTCCAGTATTAATTAAAATCTCGTTAATATCTCGGCAAAAAGTGATTCAGACTGGCGATTTAAAACTGTAGTGAGCTTTTATACGCTAAACCTCATTTGTTTACCGTAAAAGTACTCACCATTAAATGGGCAGCAATGCGCATTTTTTCTTCGTCAGGTTCCAATGCGAAATCTTTTCGAATAATAGCTTCGCACGTTTGAAGGGCAATTTTAACCGATCGATCCAACACTGGAGGCAACCATTCTTGTACAGCAAGTTCTATAGCTTTTTTGGCCAAAGCCTTCAGTTGTGGTTGCGTTTGGAACAAGACAGCGTTTGATGAAATCACGGCGTGCGTTTGAATTGCCTGCATACTGTTAGTCACTATATCTCCATAACTGAATCGAGGCTCTGGGGTTGCCAAACCGGGTGTCGGTGTTGTGCTAATGTTGTGCATTGCCTGTGGATTTAAAGAATATAAAATTGAAAAGCGATTCTTCATAATTGAAATTAAATAATTTTCCTAATTTGTATTTGTTTCCTTTTTTGAGCCAGATAAGTATTTTTGTTTAAAAAATCAGTTTTTTAAGAACGATGCCTGGTTCGGTAAATAGAACCACGTTTGTGTGGTTTTAATGATTAGACTTTCATTAGAATAATATTTTTGTTTGTCATTTTGTATCATTAAAAACATTCAATTTACATCAAAATTGTTTCTGGTCTATTTGCAAATTCGTCACTTTTCCAACATTAAATGTCCTAATAAAAGGTCAATTAATCATGGCGCATATGAGAAAATTTTAGATTTAATAAATAAAAAAAGGAAATATAGTAGAAATAGTTCCAATGTATTCCTGGGTTTCAGTCAATTTTATTGTTTATTATTTAAAATGTTACAAATACGTTTCGGTGTCTTTATCCACCATCATCAGTTTGTCTAAAATATTTAAATATTTAGCTCTTACTGATAGAGCGATAAAATTAGCACATTGTGGATACAGACAAAAAAATCTTGAAAAAATAAAAAAGGTACTAATAATGAACAACTATCCCAAAGAATTCTTCGAACCGATTATAAAACAAAGAATTAATAAAATATACAATGCAAATAAAAGGAACAACATAAATAATATAAAAAAGAAAAAAGAGGGTGAAGTCAAGTATGTATCATTACCGCACATACCAGAAATCAACACAAAAATAAAAAATGTTTTAAAACCGCATAATATTACTATAGCGGAAAAAACTAAAAACAACTTGGCAAAATAATGTTTTACAAAATTTAGGCCAGAGGCAATAAGTAGGACACACCTAACGTAATATACAAGATTGACTGTGACAACACATACATAGGACAAACAGGGCAATATTTAAAGAAAAGAATATACGAACATAAGTATAGCTTAAGAAAGGTTAACGAAATGCAACAGCATTAGCACAACATGCACAACAAAAGTTGAATGATTTTGATTTCGATAACACACAAATATTGATCAATGAGGACAACTATAATAAGAGAAGAATCCATGAAATGATACAAATTAAGAAACATCATAATGCAATAAATTTCAGATCAGATACAGACAATCTTAGCTCTGTGTATCATACGCTAATTAGATGATCGCATGCATGAACTGATTGGACCAGGTAAATGAAATGTAAACATCTGATATTGAGAAATTGCCAAGCAATTCCTAGAATGCAAAGAAAAGACGAAAGATACACAGTTTTTTTTTGTTTCGCTCGCTTGATATCGAATAAAATATGGAAAATTCAGTGACCAGTCAAATGTGAAGTTGGTAGCAACTATATACGTAAGTTGAATTTAGATCTCTAAAACAATAGATTCTAGTCTTTTCCCAGACATGTTTGTCCTGACTCATCACCTGAAAACCAATGTTCTGGATGTACTTTTTAATATGTGTGTGATTTGTATTTTAATATGTGAATTTTGGTGAAAGTTTTCTATTTAAATTGATGATAACTGTAAAAATATATTTTAGACAAACTGATGATGGTGGATAAAGACACCGAAACGTATTTGTAACATTTTAAATAATAAACAATAAAATTGACTGAAACCCAGGAATACATTGGAATGAATTAAAGTACAGTCAGGAAAATATACGAAACAGTAGAAATAGTGTGAATTCGTCATCTTAAGAACAAACAAGTGAACTTACCGGCGAACTGCTATTGCGGTCGGCAATAATATTGACCAGTTCAGGTTCCGCCATATTTGTACTTTGGTTTCCGTGAGCAGACATATTTTGTTCTTTTTTGATCGGCTGAGATAATTGGTACTCGATCTTTCTTATTCTCTCCGGGTCCTTCAGATAAATTGCAGGCTTCAGTTGAGCTACATCAATTTCCAAATGCTTGCATAAGACCTAAGGATTCAATTATATAATACCGATAAAATTACTTATACATAACATCTGATTATTGTCTAAGTAAAACTTTTCTCATCTTTATTTGTATGTAATTATTAGAATACTAACTTCAATTTCAAACTTCAGAGTTAGCTTTAAATTCGTTTCGGAATGCAGTTCAGCCAGTACATTCATTAATGCCATCGTCCAAGGGTTCGGAGGCTTAAAAACTTTACTCTTAGAGCAAGACTCAAGAACCTGAAAATAAAAAAGCTTTGTGTGAAATCAAATCGAATTCAATATTATGGTTGTAAGTTTGGTATTGTTAGATCAGAACTCTGTTTTCAGATTGTTTCATGGTTATAAAGTAAGAATGAGATTTGGCGAAAATAGTGCGAACTACTATTTGTTTCGCTTTCAGTGCTTCACCACAAACATTTATTCCTTTTCAGTTAACTAATTATGCACTGACCTTAGCAACAAACGGGACAACATACAGCAGTTCTTGCGGGCCCTTGTGATAGGCTTCAACAAGTAAAGATTTCAAGTCTAATTCGATTTGTAATATCGGTTTGTTATGACTGAGAGTTAACATTCCCAACCAATGCCCAAGATTCTTCAACAGAGACCTGTCTGAAAAATTGGCTATTGCTTTGTCCGATCTGAGCAGCACACGAATGTTTCTGGAAATAATAAAGCCATATTAAACATCAAGGAAATATACGCGTTTATGGCAAAATGTAGTTTAAACTCTCAACAAGACCATTACAGTTTTATGAAGGAGAAGTATAGTTAATTTTGATACATACCTGAATGTTTCTTTTACAACCATCTTATACAACTCGTTTATATTCAGGGTATCTACACAGTTAGAGTATAGATTGTGAAAATTAGATTCAATGGACGCTCTCTTCATAACCAGATACTGGGACAACCACGGATAATATTCATCTGATATGTGTTCTCGAAGTTCGTCACATTTCACCTTAAGGTTTAACTGACTCAGATTATTAAAAATAAAGGCTATTTTGTCTTGCAGTGTATCTGGTGGAGCAATTGTTTTTTCTTCCTTTTCTGTAGCTACAAGCAGCGTGTCTATGTTTGTAGCATTAGCTATTGACGGTCTAGTGCTTATTGTGCTTCCTGGTGTAGTACTAGATTTCGTAGATGAAATTGCGCTCCCAACCGTGGAGGCTCCTTTATAAACTTGTGGTACGTTAGCACTTGGAGGAGCTAGCATTGCCGCTAAACTGGCAGGTAAAACTGGACCTTCTGGTTTCGTAGGCGGTTCTAACCCCTGAAGTCCAAATTCAATATATTCTTGCAAATGTGGAGGAAATTCGCTGAAAAGTTGAAGTAAAAAAATATGTATTTATAGTTTATACTGTATCCAAGATAAACTTCAGTCCAAAACGGACTTCACTCATAGCAACTTTATGTCAGCGTGCAGCAGTTACGTATTAATGAGACTCGCATGAATTTGTGGTTGTTGAAAACTTACCTGAAATGTGGTACTGTTCTTACATGTTCACAATATTTGTGATATTCTTTAAGTCTCCCTTTGAAGCGGTCCAAAGCAGTTATTCCGAAATAGTACATTTTCGATCCTTCAGGTTTCTTCAGAGCTTCCAGTACAAATCGCAAAGCAAGACCTAACGTTACATAAGAAGCAACTATGCCTCTTTCGATTATTCCACCAAATAATTGGGCGGTGATGTGCAGTTCTTTGTCGGGGTATTGTGGAAAAAATTTGTATTCTTCGAAGAGGCTCCTCAACATGCAGTTAAATACCTACAAGTGATAATATAGTTTGCATGCTTAATTGTAACTAAAAGCCGGTCGCACGAAATTAATTCTCATTCAAGTCGAACTGGAGTTAAAGTGTAAATTTGGGTTGTAGGAAATTCGTTCAATGTTAACCCATTTGGTTTGTACAGCGCAGAATCGCCCGACCGCTTAGTTTAGTTCGAGTTCAGGTTGAGGTTGAGGTTGAGCTTAGTTTAACCCAAGCTTAAGCTTCCACATTTGAATTGTGTATAATACTCACTTCCTTTTCCCTTTTACTTGGAGAGTCTTGGAACCTTTTCAACATGACCAATACTTCATCAATCGAGAGATTAGCCTGTGGTGGATGATTATAAATTCTTTGGAAATAGTTGTTAGCTTCATCCTCAATGTCTTTTGATACATGGGTTGCTCCTTCCGGAAATGTATTATATTCTTGTGGTCGAGACTTTTCCATATTCGCTACGGGGCCTGCAAACGAAATGCAAAAAGAACCAGAAAATTAGAAGTCTGATCAATAAAATAAAAGCTTTTGAAGAATTTCATCATAATAAGCTCGAGGACTACTGACCTATGCGTCCAATATTATTAATGGGGTTGATACCAAGCACTAAAGAAGAACTGGTGCCAACTGGCCCTTGATGTTGCAATGGAATAATCGGAAACGGACTATTTGAGGGACCACTACCTAGTAGTCTAGACGGAGAACCAGGAGACTGGACTATCGGACCTAATCCGCCTTGCAGGTTAAAAGCATTATTACTGGGACCTGCAATATAAAATATATTGAATATTATATTATAAAGGAAAAACCAATATTAACCCTTTCCAATAGTGTTGTGACTCTCGTCATATTTCAAGCAAACAGACAAAAAAATCGCTTTTTGAAATGTGGTATATCAAGAAACTTTGTATGCCCGGCAACACATGATAAAAACTATGACCTTTTATACGATGATATAACAATACGCTGTCACTTACCTGCTAAAGTCATATTTGATAAATTAGTACCCAAATTTTGCAATTGTTCCACTCCAGCATGACCATAAAGTTGCCCAGCAAACACCGTCTGATTAAGTCCATTGCCATCCATACCCCTTGTTCTCATTAAAGGGTTGCTATTCTGTTGTCTGGTTTTTAACGCCATTGAGCAACCATTGATCACGCTAACAATGGCTTCATGCAATTCATGGTTAACATTGGTTATGCATCTTTGCAGGCAAAAAATAATAGTTGATAAAGTTTCGACTGGCAGATGGGGAACCTGTTTAGTCAAACTGTCTTCCTAAAATTAGAATAAACAAGGCCATTTTAATATCGTTAAGTCAAAAATAATAATTTAATTGTTTTCAGATATTAAATGCTTTCCTCGCCTACAAAAGATCTTTTTGGTTATACCTTCCCTAATTGCGGACATCGTCTATGTAAAAATTTCACACAAGCTGTAATAAAGCCTTCCCCATTTTCGCTGATCTTATCAGAAAGCCACTTTTCTAGCTTCAAGTATTCTCGTCGAGACGCTAAACATGCAAGATCGATTATGAATGGATATGACTGGGACGATTGTGCATTCAACAGCATTGACAAAGCTTTCAGGTCTTGAGCAACATCCAAAATCCTTGATAATCTGAAAAAAAAACAAGCACATATAGTTTGCAATTGAAGCAAACATAATTATTTATTTTTGGAATAAAGATATTTTAGTCAAAAAAAGTTGGCTTGATCTTACCTGGTTTGATCACACTCGCCTCTAGTATACCATTCAGACATGGCATGCATTATAATAGGTTTGATATTGAGAGTCTGTGTATGCCAGGCATGGTGTAAAAGAATTCCAGAGTTTGGATGAGTTCCCAAGAAAATGGGAATCAAATTGGTCAATAGTTCTTGGCGTAGTAAAGTTATAGGCCCAGAAATTTGAAGAAGTGCTAGTAGCAATACATCTGGACAACTAGAAAATATTGTTTTTATAGCATATATTTAAGATCACAATAAAACTACGGATGCAGGATGCAATTACATCTAAACAGCACATATTTACGCTTGGGGTTTACCTATGAATAGGTGGTTTGAAAAGTTCCTGGACCGCTGCATACAGTCCACATTCGGACATATTCAGCAACAACTCAACCAGATTGAGAGAGCGCCAATTGGAAAACTCTTTTCCATCCTGTTCAGGAGGAGTTTTCAGCGCATCTAAAGCCACTGAAGCACATGAGTAATCACCGAAGCAAAAAACATCTGGATTTTTTAGTGCTTGCTGAATCAAACTAAAATGACCTTCAACATTAACCCATCTCTTATAAAACTGATCAACTGGAAATGTCGTATCTAAAATAAAATGTAGTAAAATTGTTAAACTTTTCTAGAGTAAAAATACTAAAATGATTCATAATATCCGATGTTCAAAATTACCTGGATGAAACCCTAATGACTGAAACCCTTGCCTAAGAACGCTAATCAAAATGCATAATCCTTGTCTATCTTTAATGACGAATTCGGGATGGTCCAGTTCAGAAACAACGTTGTTCCATTGAAGCGATGGTGAAATTTCCTTTAGTGCTTGAACAAATATTTCGATGTTCCATGATCTCACTTCTGATCCTTTGAAAACTCCTGATAATAAAATAATTGTCAAATGATTGTGATATGAGCAATGCATTTATTTGTCCAACATCTTCAATTAATCCAATATCTACTGGATAGTTACTCGAAGACTAAGATGTTGTCTTTAAACATGTCGTAAATGCTTAAATTTAAAACACATTATACCTAATGCATCATCTAGTCCTGTGTGGGTTCGGCACATAACCGCCAACACTCTGGCTACTGTGGAGGGAGCAATATCCCGACCACCGAGCTTTATGACTGAGTTGCGACATTCTTCTAAGGTCGATGTGAAAATATATCCCAATTCTTTGACTAAATCCGATAAGGATGAATCTAGAGTACCTCCAGACAACCTAAAATTAAAAAACCAAACATGCTTAGTAATCAATTAAATAATTTGATCTCTGAATTATACAGCTAAGTTATCCAGAGAACGAATCAAAATCGATTGCTCAATATACCCACCCAGGTCCGTCTGAAGACATTTCTGAAAACAGTTCTGCTTGTTCTGGGTAAACTAAGGGAGCTAGAACAACAGGGACTTGATCTTTAGGAAAATCGCGTTGCAAATTGTTTAGAAAAGTAGTGTGGATATCGTTGGTTAGTCCTACTTCTTTGGGACTCTCTAAAATTGATGACAAAATCAAGTGCAGCAGTTCAGGACTGGTTTCCTGAAGACTTTCTTCGTACTGTCGGTTTCCTGTGTCTAAAAAACCCAATGTATATACAATTAATAATTTATCATATGTTTAACGTGTATGTTTAAAGAATTCTCCCGATGAAACTGAAATAATTTGACTGAATTGAGAGTTTTGACATAGAACTTTGATTATCAAGAATGCGTGGATTATTTTTCATCCCCTAAAACATATCGTCTTTCTTATGAAAAATGTTCTTATCGGTGAAATTATCCTCGTTCGTCATTGGAAAATAACATTTTATTTGCACAACTTACCAATATAAGATCTTACTAATTGAGGTACAGCTGTGCGAAGATGACCCTGTGCAGCACTAGCTATCTCGGGAAACGTCGAGTTCCGTAGAACTAATGCAAAAAGAACTTCCCGTACGGATGATAATCGAAGACACTTACTGAACTGTGTGAAGAACTGAGATCCAAGTTTCAGATTCTTCTGCAAGTTAACGATAATTGTGATTGAAAATGTTGTAAAAGTGAAAACTAATTTCAAGCAAGTGCTTTACAACCGTACCTTTTCGATTGTCAGTGGAAAATTGGTAATATGGCAAATGATCGTCAATAAGGCGGGAGTATTCAAAACTCGACCACTTTGATCTAAAAACGCTTGAGACTTGCTGTTTGCTTCACTGAAGTCAACGGCACCATATAAACATTGGAACAGATGACGATCTGCTTCTAAACCTTGCAAGTTTACAATCTGAAATTAAATATATTATCATTGACTGAAACAGTGTAGATTTGAAGTAAATTATCAACATAGATGACAAGGAAATGAAGGAATTCCGAGCAAGTTTCTACTAGATTTTATTTGATAAAAGTAATAACTAAGTTGATATTGGCAGTAATTTAAAAACTTTACTTTATTAATCAAAAGAGATAGACTTTCGAGGCCATTCCTTGAAACAAATGGGTTTTTCGGGTTTTTAGGCCGTCGTTCGGTAGAATTTCTTCTTGACGTTTCGCAAGCACGTGTGGCTTGCATCTTCAGAAGTGGTTTAATCAACTGATCTGCTTTGAGCCAATCTTACCCAAAAAGATTGAATATTTAAATAGTATGTATAATCGCCATTCTTCTAGTAGAAACCACATGGAAAGATTGAGCTAGCTATAAATAAATATACTAAACTAAATGAATATAATAGCCAGAGGCAAATTTTTACTCATGTGTTTAGCAATATCACCAGACCAAGATTCCGTACATTTTTATTCCTAAAGCCATTTAAACACATTCTTCAACTCGCAAATAACATTCAAATGTTGATATTTGCAAAAATGACAATCTTCAACTTGTATTTGTATGGAACTACGTATGTTCATTTATCAGTTTATACCTTTCAACCGTAATAAAAATAAATTTTTATGGATCAGATATAGATAAAACATATATGAACTCCTAATTCAAAATTACCAAACATACGAATGTAATTATTTAAATAGTTTGTTACTTACTACCTTTGATAATTGTATTGTGATGTTAAATTTCTTGTTGTGATATTTGATATCCTAACTACTCTCGCTTATAATGAACAGCTTATTTTACGCTGCATATAATTTTTTAACACAATATTTAGCAGATGCTTTAATGGTTACCGGATTATTGTAGGAAGAAAGAATGGAATATTAAATAAAATTGAAGAAAAATGTCACTGAGAAACATTGATTTAGAAAAGAGATTATAATGACAAAACCGTTTATTTAAAACAAGTATTAAAATGATACAAGAAATGTTTTTATCCCTTGGACTAACGAATATACCAGTACCTGTAGTGTGCATTTACGGCAATAATTTAGGGCCAAATATTATACGCAGTTACAAATATTAAATTCATGAATAGACCCTTGTTCCTGACCTTAAGTTCGAAAAATAATTTTAAATGCACTAAAACTAGCAGCGCTGTCTAGAACGCATTTATCGCCGCTCAATTATGCTTATCAGCTTTCAGCTCTTAGTTCGTGGTATTTTAATTACCGGCTTTATTACTTAATTTTACTTTTGCGATATCACCTTTGCAACAAATCAGTACCATGATTCAAATACAGAATAGCTAATCGGAAACGAAACAACAGCAATTTCGGACCCTTACATGAAATAGCACCCTGAAATGGAATAGCGAGTCGAGTTACGGCTTGTTTAGAAGGTCTCTTCTAACCTTTTTCTTTCTTTTTTTCTTCTTTCGTTTCTTTTGGGACCATATCTAGCCAAATAATTAAATTCTAAAACACTGTATTATTTATTTTCGACCTTTGGTGTGTAAGATTGTTTTTATTACAAATTTTGTCAAATAATTACCATTATTTTCCAATAAAGTGAGTAATTGTAACCGTTAAAATAGCAAATTGTTTGAAAACTGCTTATTGAGAAAAGTAAAATAATTGCAACTAGTTATAGCCGAACAAATAAAATTGATGCGTCCGAGCGTTTTTTAAATTTAATACTCTAAGGGCACGAAATTGTTGTTGTTTCGTTTAGCGACTCTGTATATGTATATTTATAAAGTAATTAAAAGATAAATAGGAGTTAGAAAATAATTAAGAGAAGATACCAGCAACAGAAGATTTACACCACTAAAGTAGTAGCGAGACTTTATGACTACTTTAAGGAACGAACTTGGTAAAATCGAAGTAAATGCCATGCTCGGAAATATCATTGCGAAATAACGGATGTTGAATAATAAATATAAATTCAATATTATTGAATTTCTTCATATTTGTTAATGTTATTATTAGGTTTGAAAACAGAGGGAAGAGGGAAGATTGAACAGAGGGAACAAAATTGATAAATTTTGATTATTTATTAATAATAACATTACTGATATATGCTTCTTCGATCTATTATGTGAGCAATTGTATAAATAATGCTGAATCTATATTTGCCAACACAAAATCATTAAGTCAACGTCCGGGCATTATAAGATAAATGAACTTCGCTCTTAACATTTTATGCAAAACAAGTTTCTAATTAATTGCAGGATTACATAAAATTATTATTGTAACTTTTCCGGTTGTGTATACCCTATGTCCAAAATTAGCATGAAATTTTTATTAACGACCAGGCATGAAATACGTTTTCTGTTTTTTTAATATTTTGTTGACAATTGAAATAGTTTATTTGTTATATTGAAACAGTTTATTGTCCATATCAGATTCCGATCTGATTGTACGCGGCATCTTTAAACCGGCTTAAATACATCTGAATTAAATCTGATATCTTACGTGTATATGGTAAAAATATTTGTTGCTTACTTTGTTAAACCTCATTAAAGATGTATTCTTATCGTTTTGTACATTATTAACTTTTCTTATTGGCATTTTAAAGTAAAAAAGAATTGAACCAAATTTTTTATTGATTTAATCACAAGTTTCCTGTCCATTCTCTGTACTGCCCCAATTACATACAGGGTGAGTTTTTTTCGATGACCAGTACAGGGATCTTCGGAACTAGAGCAGTTACGAAGAAGGTCAAATGGACAATTATTTTGCTAAAATTTGACAGTTGTCAAGAGATATTTGGGAAAAACTTATTTATGGTAAATTTTTAAATTACTCCTAGTTCCGTTGATATTAATTTGATAGGAAAACATTAAATAGAAAACTTGTAGAAAATTGAATTCCAAACAAAATGACATAAGACATTTCTCCAAAATGACTGTCATTTTTGACATGTGCCACAAATTTCAGTTTTTTTAATCGTCAATCATACTTGATTATTACTTTACCGAATAGATCATTTTATTGCGATTTCAGTGATATATCACATCGTTAGGTTTTTTTCGAAAATAAAGTGTCTGCGGACAATTTATACTTTTTCAATTTAGTTGATCGAAGTTAGCCATGGAAAATAGTATAAGACATAGCTTTGTTTCCATAGCAACTGATAATAACATCACCTTTCAATTTTTGACATCCAAGTTTAAATTCAACTTAGAAATCTAAGTTATCTTTATTGTAAAAATGAATTATTCCAATCAAGAACAGCGCGACATGATTGAAACCTACTTTAGATGTGATAAAAATGCTCGACGAGCCTCTGATTACTATTTTGAGAGGTATTTTGACCATCGTCAACCGTCCTTGAAAACATTCAAGCGATTATACGACAATTTGGGCACTTATGGAAGTTTTACGCAGCCAATAAATGAAGATAAAGTAATAAATGAAGCTGTGGAGTTTAATATCTTGGCCATTGTAAGCCAGAATTCACAGACTTCAACCAGAGAGATCGCAGCAGAATCCGGGACTTCCCAAAGCACCGTTATGAGAGTTTTAAAAAAACACAAATTCCATCGGTATAAATTATCAGTATCCCAAACCTTACATCCAGGGGATGAGGAGCTGTTTGTTGTCAAAATAATTACTGAAGCATACTGTTATTATTTATTACTATGGAAACAATTCTGTATGTCTTATACTATTTTCCATGGCTAACTTCGATCAACTAAATTGAAAAAATATAAATTGTTCGCAGACACTTTAATTTCGAAAAAAACCTAACGTGTGATATATAATATCAAGCACGGTTGCCATTTAAAAAAACTCAAATTTGTGTCATGTCAAAAATGACAGTTATTTTGGAGAAATGTCTTATGCCATTTTTTTGGAATTCAATTTCCTACAAGTTTTCTATTTATTGTTTTCCTGTAAAATTAATATCAACGGAACTAGGAGTAATTTAAAAATTGACCATAAATACGTTTTTCCCAAATATATCTTGACAGCTGTCAAATTTTAGAAAAATAAAATTGGTTTCGAGTAGAGCATGCAAAACTACAATTCTTTGTCCATTTGACCTTCTTCGTAACTGCTCCAGTTCCGAAGTTCCCTGTACTGGTCATCGAAAAAAACTCACCCTGTATATTCAAATTGATTTCAAATAATTCGGAAACGAACATTTAGATCAAACGTGATAGCGTCATGCTGTTAGTAGTAGTGTCGAACATCTTGTAATTTAACCAAGTTCATATCATTTACAGTTTCCAATATTCTCATAGTGGACGCATGTTCAAACAATGCAAAAACAATATACAATCAACTTTTTTTCTGACCTGAATTAGCAATTTCAAGTATGGTTATTCATTTTGGAGAAATTACTCCAAAGTTCGATAAGTTAAAGTCTCCACCTAAAGATAGTATGCCACACGAGTTTAAGCCAAAGCAATAAAAAACGATCTTCATATTCACAATTACAGGGCCGTGTTTAAACATTTTACAGAAAGCATTTGCGGCTTAATTTAGATAACTACTTTTGAGATGATAATTTTTATTTATACTGAATTATGGATCCCGATAATTGGCTGATCTACTTCAGAGTTGCGAGACTTGGTTTTATTTCCCGAACTCATACGGGGGAACCACTGTCCCATTTCAAATTTCCTGAACAAACCTATAAATTTTTTATCTTTCCCTTATATATATAATACCTTATCAACTCGCATTGGCGTATTAGGAAAAAAACATCAACCCAGAACCAAAAGGGGAAGTGGAAATCACAAATGTCCCTCAATTTGCTTCAGCAGATAGCAGTCTGCCCCGATTCGAAAATACAACGATTTTCGATTCGAAAATACAACGAAAACAAAAGCTATATATCGCCACATACAATACAAGAACCCAGGTACCCTGGACGTACTTGGAATAAGCAAAATTTGCAAAAGAGAACAATTCCTCCTAGAATCAGGAAATATGTATTACCACAGATGTTAATTGTTGGTTTGTCTATAATTTTGAGTCCTAATTTTTTTACTTGTCTCGAAAATATCAATATTATTAATAAAAAAACAAAACATCATACTCGAAACTAAACTGTATCCAATTATACACGCCAATGATCAAAGGATTGGATGATGAAGTAGAGGCTTTCTTTGAAGACATTAGTAGAAAATTAAGCTCCATGAATTCGAGAGACCACAATAATAATGAGAGCCTTTAATACGAAAGTTGAGAGTGATACAGCACAAAACCTATGGATTGGGAGATCGTATAGAGCGAAATGATTGCTTTGTACAATCCTGTCAAGAAAATATCTTTGTGGTGACAAATACATTTTTTAAAGCACCCAAAAAGACTATATACTTGGAAAATCTCCAGCCGATGGGCACATTTATGCGATAGTCCGAAGCCAAATAGCGAAACGCGATCAAATCTGTTATGAAATAAGGCATTTCCCGGTGCAGATGTAGGGTCAGACATTAACCCGTTAATTCCGGCGTCCAAATAAAAATAAAGCGGACTAGAAAACCACTGATGACTGCAATGATAAACACAAAAAAACTTAAAGATGAGACCATCAAACAAAGGTTGCACACAATATTCAGAAAGATATACAAAGAATAGATTACTCAGAAAATTTTACTTCTGATGAACCAACGAAGAAAATATAAGACCAACGAATCAAAATAGAGGCAAATCCAGCAAAAGATAAGACGAAAAAGCAAGGGAAGCACTATCGGAAATGTATGCCTCATACATTATTATGACAAAACAGCACTTTCATTGCAGGATGCACGGTTGTACTTAAGAACAGGTACATTAAGACACCTAAACCTCTAGAACATGCCATTTTTCACTGAATTCGAAAATGTCGAGATACTTTATGGTGACTCTTCAGATGCACACAAAACATTCAAGAAATTTCCACCGCAGCAGAGCAAATAAATTTCAAAATTTAAAACCAAGCTTCAATCACGATCAAAATCTATTTGGAAATAATAATTTCAGCCAAAATTATCCTCCAAACTTTATTGGACAAAACCACAACAGTCCATCAATGCCCCCCAGAAGATACCCGACGAAAAGTTTGGTCGTCCACAAAATGTTTTACAACCAAAGACTAAATTTCATATCACAAGAGCTTTTCACTAATAAGTATTATGCCGATAATTCTATACCCGAAAATGACTAATTACGCTGACAACTATTATCACTATACCCAACCAAATGCTATGACGCCAATCAACCACCCAATTCGTTTCCCGAGGAAAACAATACCGAAAATTTCTACCAAATTCAGGAAATTCCAGGTGACAATAAGGAATATTCCGAAAATGTTCAGTCAAATACCAAACAGGAAAAGCATCCCTAGTAGAAATTACCATTTCCGAGCATTACAAATGCTCTTCCCTATGCTAATATTGAAAATCCTTAACTGAAACTGCTTATAGAGACTCAATTGCAGACTAATATTTTTCAAACCACATATGCCACACAACAAACACAATTAAAACCGCAATTGAAAGCAAAAGTACAGGTTTGGAAGCCGAAATTCCCGCATTCCCACAATCTGGTTTCGAATGTGCCAATTATACATCTTGAATGTGCTTATTAAAACAATGTGCTTATTAAAAACCCAATGTTTTATCAAGTTGACAAGATCTCGCGTTGCTGAAGACGTGACAGAGAATGAGAATAATGAGCAATTCGGATTTCTTATAGGCTATGCATAAAATGCTTCACAAACAGAATGTGTACGATTGTTTTCCATTTATGGCCTGCCTATAACTCAGTAAAACAACTTTGCCTTCACTTTGTCAGGTACAGACTAAATTCAGCACAAGAAAGCCACATTGAAACATGTCATACTATTTGTTGTCTTGTCTATGGAAACAAAGTTGGACAGTTATTCCCTTATACTGGTTAGAACATATTGATAAATATAAACCAGGCGAAGCAGTTTTTTTTTTGCAAAAATACGATATCAAAGGAAATACTTACGGGGATTCACTGAACGCAATGGCACTTGCCTTTAATGTCAAATCTTAGAATATTTAATACTGTCTTTTTCACGGCACACTTTGTCTAATAAAGTATGTTTAGTTAGTTACCAATAAATCGGATATTAAGAACATTTAACATAAAACAATTGTAATTTTCGAACATTTGTTTTGTCAGTAAATATTCATCTTTCCAGGACGTATTATACATTTCAGGAAAGCTTGTTTCCTGCTCTTTAAAAGTGAGTAAAGAAACGTTATTTACAATGTCATATTTTTTTGGGGGGCAGATGTCTTATTGTCTACGTATTATTTTAAACTTGGTCATAGTGCTAGCGAAACTGCCTGTATATTAATACACTATAGAACCAGGGAAGTGTGAACCTAATAACAGTGAAACGATGGTAAGTTTCGTGCTGGACACATCAGCCTTGAAAATGAACCACGTGGCAGACCTCCTGTAGAACTGGATAGCACTGAATGAGCGGCAATAATTAAAGCTGATCCGCGTAAAACCAAACGACAGACTTCCCAATACTTTAACGTTGATCATTCACGAGTTGTTCGCCATTTAAAGATAATCGCAAAAGTGAAACAGCTCGGCAAAGGAATACCTCATGAACGACGCAAAAATTGCCGTTTGGATGTGTGGTCCGAGTTACATTCTCACAAAATGCTGAAATGGTAAAATAGACACATTCCATTAACCAAGATTGTGGGAACTTAATCATTCCCATCTAAGTTTGCGTTTTTTAAATAATAACTAGGACGCACCATTATATGTAAGTCCGTGGATGTGACTGAAACGTTATGAAATGATAACAATCCCCTACAAAACTCTAGCCCACTAGACGCTTCAAAAAGCAAGATGAGGCCAAAACAGCCTTCAATGAGTTCATAGCGTCCCGAAACCCGGATTTCTATACTACTGGCAAAATTGTGTTGACTCTAATGGCGCTTATTATGATTAAATGCATTCAGTTTTAGATAAGTTTCATTCATCTACGTTTTATATAGGTAAATGTGCATTTGATGTGCACCTACCGAACAGTTTCATTCATAGATTGTGCAAATGAAAGGCAAACGCATAAAATACAACATAAATAAATAAACTAAATGTAGTGAACAAAACATTGTCTATTGCAGATGTAAAAAAAATTATGAGGCTCACTCAACAACTGTCCCTCAATTCGGAGAAAAATAATGTGGGAGGACATTATATAACCTCAAAATCCACTCGATATTTAAATAAAGCAGTTTAATGCTGAAAATGTTTTTCGTCAACAGTTTCAATGGTAAATCGAATAGGTGATGACTTGATGAGTGAAAAGATAATACATGGAATGAAATGAATTAAAAAAAGTTTTAGATAAATATTAAGACAAACAGCAAAAAGCTCATCGCGGAGGGCAATGTAGTGTGGTGCTCAATACCGTGTTTTTCCATAATTCGTATTGTAATCGTTCAGCATAGTGATTACATGTAATGTCGAAGAGAATAACCTCTTAACTAATAACTTACCCGGTTCGTTTCTCTATTTGAACGCCTTTTCTACTATTTCATAATAGCTCCTTTATTGGAGGGTACCACGTTGGTTAATGGCTAAATTTACAATGATCAGGGTACTTACCTCGGTACCTTTTACCAAGGCTTTGAAATTGAAAATTCCTAATAAGAAAGCTTGAATACGCCATTCCTTGAGAACAAGTGGGTTTTCGGGTTTTAGGGCGTCGTTCGGTAGAATTTCTTCTTGACGTTTGAACTGTTCTGAACGCAGAACAGTGTAAGCGTTCAAGCAAACCACTTCTGAAGATGCAAGCCACACGTGCTTGCGAAACGTCAAGAAGAAATTCTACCGAACGACGGCTTAAAAACCCGAAAAAACCCACTTGTTTCATCTACATTTTAGTGGGTTTAGTAAAGGCAGTACCCGCTTGCTCATGGTACAAACCAAACATAACCAAAATGACGTTTTTGATGGTAAATTAGCACCTAACGGGGGGTAACTTCCACATGTCTAAAATTAACTGGATGCACCAACCTTAATTAGTTCGTCCACTACTTGTTGGTAGTTCTTTTAGTTAATGTAACAACTAAATAACCGATTTGTGACAAGGCAAGAGACAACGAATCAAGGTTCATAGTTCCATGAACGCGGCCCTCGAAAGCTTCAAATCTCTTTGAAGCTTTCTTTGGTAAGCACTTGCACCAGAACGACGGAGTCTTAACAGTTTGTGGAAAATAACTGAACATTGAATGGCCCAAGACCATCATCGAGTCTTATTACATGCACGTTTTCACCTAATAACACTCATTCTAGGACTATTAATTTGAATTTATAACACAAAGAACTCCAACTTTTAAGGAACCAAACGCAAATGGCCAAATCGGAAGTGAAGGTTTTGACTTTCGACATACTCGACAATCGACAGGCGACAACTGACAGAAGGTGGAGGGAGTTAAAAAATAGATATGGGCAATGATGCACCATGTTCCGTTACGGTTCCGGTTTAGAAATAATTTCTAATAATAATAATAATAATTTCGGTAATATAATAATAAAAGATGAGCAAACTATCCACTGCTTCATACGGTGCTTCGGCTGGTTATATTAGGGGGTAGGAGGACTAGCAACCCCAGACAATATTAGATACAAAAATTAATCGTTTTGTATATTCTTTTTCCTGACTGTACTTTAATTCATTCGACGAAACGCAGGGCTCATCACATAAGACCATAATTAGTGACAATAAAATTGACTGAAAACCCAGGAATACATTGGGACAAAAATTAATTTAATAGTAATTTTGAAAAGTAATTTGTTAATGAATTTTCTGGCTTTAGCACGTTCTTCTTTCACTCTTATTTCCGTTTAAAGATTGTTCTTCCTGGTTCATGTCTTCACACTCTTCACCTTCCTTTGAGGAGTTGCTTTTGTCCAAAATTCCAATTTCAAATGTTTCGTTGTTGGTGATCGAAAAACTAAAATAATTCAACTTAAAAAAGAATTTTAAAAATAGTGTATAAACGAACGGTGTTTGTTCTTTACGAATGAAAAGTCGGTTGGTCCTCACAAATAATTGTTCCTCTAAAATGTTTTCTTTAATATTTGACCTCGAAGGCGGCAACAAAAATTTAAGTCCTGCGAATAACCTCTCAACACTAACTTGAGTTGCCGGTACGCTTAAAAATACTTGAGCAAGCATGTATAACTCGGAATTAAGCTCATTCTTTTTCTTCCAGAAATCATAAATCGTTTCATTTTTCGGTAAGAGTATGCGGCTTTGTTTCACTTGATAGGAATTTCAAATACTTTGAATTTTGTCAAGGGCTACAAATGAACCTTGTGAAGAAAATTCGTGCTAATTAATTCCTTTTAAAAATTTTTACTCCGAATCTTTATGTCTCAAAAAGGCTTCCATTTCATCGCTTGATGAAGAACTAGATAATTCCGTTTCCATATCATGTTGGTCAGGGTCAGATTTAGGATTAGAAGAACTGCACTCTTTTAAGAACATCAGTCTAGTCCATAACGAATGTGCTTTTGATTTTTCTACTTGATTGTCGAATAAAACTACCTTATACCAAAAAATTGTTATTTTATCTAAATCTAGCGGCGTTAAATCGGGTGCTTTTGGTGGCGAATTTATGGATGCATCGTTGAATATGTTTCCTTTAAAAATGTGAATTCTGAATTTGTGGTTAAGCGTTGTACAGTCATCTCAGGGACACCCTGTATATTATATAACATATTATATATGTTATATGCTTTCATTTCATGCGTTTAATTAATATTTTATTGCATTTTGCTACTAACCTTTTACCTGCTTTCACTGCAGTTTTGAATGCAGGGTCAGGAATCAAATTCAACGGTCCCCGGCTTTGAAAAATTTTCAACCAACATTTTGCATATAGTAATGATTTTTTGGAGTAATGTTGTATCAAAAACATCCATCATTTAACACCCCAACCAGATTCCTATTCTAAACAGATAGGAAATAACTGACTGGCCCCTACCGCATAATTTGCTTAAACTTTAGACATCATTATTTCCAGCTGTGATACAACAGTTTTTTTTAATCAACTTTGGGTTTTAAACAGTCTAAGGAATATCCATGTATTTCAAAAACCGTTCATTTTATCGAAGGAACGAATAAGAAATTAAAAAAACATTCTCAATCAATAATAACATAATAAATATCACTAATAATAATCGCATTCTTCATCAGCCAGTCTTTCTGCTAAAAATCGAACTCTAGTTCTGGTTTCAAAAGTAGCCCTTTTTGATTAAATTTTGAACTAAAAAATAGCTGCAAGATACAAAGTGGGCATGGGAAATTCAGTGACTTTCGAAGAGTTGTCGGAGTGCTGGCGGAATGGTTTGGTGCTCCAACACAGCGCACCGGAGCGGTAACTCACCGGTGCAGTTCCTGCCCGTTACTGCTAAAAAATGCGGTGGCCTTTTTTTTAGGTGTTGAAATAATCGATAAACTGGAAAAACGTTACCCAAAAAAAATTATAATGGTAAAATTCTAGTCCCGCGCCTCGTAACACGTAATTCAAAGTGCAGCGCAGTGACACGCGATGAGTTATAACTCATCAAGTGGTTCAATACTTACAGCTGAATATGTTAATTCTCTGGTATATATTCGAGGCCGGATATCGCTCTTAGCGATGACCTTAAATAAACCAAAACTCTAACTAGTGTTATTTTGGCCTTCCCTAAATGCTCCTCAGAGATTGTCACATACTCATAGGACATTGAATGTGAAATAATGTCCAACAATCCTTAAAAATTACTGTTTTTATAAAATGCGAAAGTTTTTCTTGCATTTTAAACACATGAAATTAAAAAAAGTGTTTCGTAGTGCAGACGCATAGAGCATTGAGATAAGAATTAGAAGAAAAAATACACAATTATAGAGTCAACCTGTTTTATTTATTTATGTAACAATTGGGCAGTAACTAATTAAATAACCTACTCGAACTACATTTTAAATAAACGAAAAACATCCATCAGCGATAAAATCCACTCATTTACAGTATGCTCTTACGTACAGAAAACGCAAAGTTAGGTGAATGCGATTTTATATTCGAGTTTTTAGATCCCGTACACTTTTGCAGACGCTCTTCAGGGAACCTGAGTTAGAGCAATAACTATATGAAAATTACTCTTATAAAATCAAGCTTATCAGATAAATTTGACCTTTATGTGGATATAATTTATTTCTACATATACTTTCTCAAAGAGCATACTGTCTATGGGCTTTCGTTAAAGAATTAAGCAGGGTGCTTCATAGGTATTCCTTAAAAATCTTTCACATAATTAAACAGCGTCGACATGTTTGCAAAAAAGCCGCTGGTATCTAGTAATCACAGAATAGCTTGTAGTAACGTTGTAATCTCGCGTACATTTGTATAGCAATTGAAAACATAATATTTCAACGATAAATTAGACATTATTGGATTCAAAAGAGCCGGTATAATGTATATCAAGTCACTATCAACGAAATTCAAATTCAGCACATTCATCTACATCTGATAATGATTTTGAACCAACAATATTCAAGGTGCAGTTATTATAAGACGTCCTTTGGGTCAGTTAATGTCTTGAATGTGTACATTCAAACCTGCATTTGGGGAAGAAATTGCAATATAATGAATACCATGATCCACCCTTTAAATTAGTTCAACTCTTATGTACAATTCCGCTGTAGCTTCTATAATATAACTGGGCTGTATATTAGAAACTCTTTCATCCGTATTTAACATTCTAATTATTCAAATAATAAGGAAACTTTTTAAATGATCTTATTTATCCTGTTTGATATTCAACATTTATTATGATTTTATATTATGCTTATAAGCATAATAATGTTTGTTTCTAATTTAAAAAAATACATTTCATTCAATAAGTATAGCGCTGAATAAAATGTTTTTAGAATGTAGGCATACATACATGAATGTTGTTATTACGTTAGTTAAAGCCACAGCCGAATTGATATAAAATAAACAATTTTCGAATCTTTCTATTATATCTAAATTCGAACCACAACCGCAACAATGTCTAAAAAAATGTTATAAAAGTGATTTCAGAGCATATAATTTTATATATACAGTTCGTGCTAAATTGGGCTTTTAAAATGTTGCCTTGCTTGCCATGTAAATAAACCTCAACCACAAAAATTATGTATGTTTCATTATATAACGATTGTAGCCCCCACTGATGCAGATTTATCTTCATCAGCTGGATAAAAGTATCATTTCTACCAACGTTCGCTTATTTAGACAAATCACTGCGAAAATTGTTGAATGAATTGAAAATCAGAATGCTTTAATTACACTCTTAGGGTAAGCTTAGATTTAATACGAAAATAGTTTTAATTAAAAGATAACTAATGTAGAAAAGCTTGCTCAAAAATATATATTTTCCACTGAAACTGATGTTAAAAATTCAATTCACAGAACTTTATACAGAACGCACAGTAACAGTTCAGCGTCGCTCTACAAAAATATTTATTTTTAAATTGTAAAAAAACCTATTCAAAATAGTCGCTGATCAAGAATTCGAATATCGTTTAGCTTAAAACGTAACTCTGCAGAATGTTAAAGTTAATTATAAATTACAGTCAGTGTCTCTATAAGTTTAAAAGTATCATCCATTTATCTAAATGTCCATTAATATTCATTCATTGAAACCGAATTAACTACCAGTAAAAGGAGAATACATTTTATGTTACGTATACAGCTTGCTAATTTCCTGCCTGGTTTTAAAATTATTTCTATTTTCGAAATATTTCAAAGCAACTCTAAATAACACTTTTCGGAATGTAAATTGCATGAATATCTATTTGTTTTTATTACTTTCTTAGATAAAAATAGCTACTAACTTAAATTTCATGGACTTTTATAGCAATTTCTAAAAAACAATACTTTAGGGCACTATGTCATAAAGAATGTTTAAACAATATTAAAGCAGTAAACTGTCATAAAAGAATATATTTACTAGGATCTCCTTATTTATTTACTAATTTAGATCTTACAGCAGTGACTGGTTAGGTGATTAGTCTTAGGAGTAAATCGAGTCTTACACAAAAGTATTCAATATTTCATTAGAAAATAATAATTAAGGCAATGTATTACTAACTACTTCAACACCATTTAATGTTGAACATGAACATGATTTAATATAGGTTCTTGGATAAAGCAAGCAGTTATTAGGTATATATTTTTATAAAGTTATACCTCACTGGTAAAGAGAGAGAAGCTCAATTGCATACAAGAGAAATCTGTTTCAAGTTTTCCATTGATTTTTTATAGTTATGTAAATATTCCCTGATTTCCCATTCGGCCCTGGAGCCGAAACATTTTAAAATGTTCATGCGGTATTTACATATTAAAAACTACGATTATTTAAAATTCAAGTCAGCAGGCAAGGCAACATCACTTTATGCGCTTATTTAATACTTTCCTTTAATTTCGTTTTTTCCCATATATTCTATCGTTATTGCTCTTGTTTTTTTTTTGTTCGCACACTCAATATTGCATCCAAAACGATATCACTTGTTGCACAGAGGGTACACCCAAACCCTTCCCCACATTCCCAGTGGCGTAATAACGATGCAATTATTTTTCTTATTCAATTTATCCCTATATTCATAGTAACGTAGTAACAATAAACAATCTTGATTGATAAATAGGCGTATTTATTTGGAAAAATTAGTTGCGCCATTGGGAAATGTTACTTAATTAACCATACAGATTGTTTTAGAATTGACGTTTTTGATGAACTTTGCCGACTATGGATTGATTGGTTCCACTAGAAAATAGAAGGCAATTATTTGAAAATAAAACTCTAGTTAGAAAAGAAAGCCATTAAAAAGTTAAAAGTAACAAATCAATTATGCAGTATTTAAGATAGACGTGGTTACTCAAAATTGGCGTACTCAATTCGCTGCGGAGCGCAGCTTAGGGAGTACAGATAAAAAGGGTTTCAGAGTCATCCTTAAAATTTAGATGTTTGCAAAATCATAGCATATTCAGGAGGATTTTGAGGAACTCTTCCTCATTCGGTGTCAACAATATCATTAAGGCGGAAAACGTGCAGATACAAAACCTTTGTACGTTTTAAATAGTTTTTTTGCAGCAAAACGCGCACTTTATATCTGGCAAATTGCCCTCCAAATCCTATAAAAAATTACATAAATGCTGCAGACATTAACATTCTATTACGAGTTGATAGGATCTTTGGACTATCTTTAAAGTGTTATAATAAAACAAATGACTCCTTTTTATAAAAGAAGCAATTTTAATTGCTAAGTTCGCTGCCTGAGTCTTAGTTGATTGAATAAACTAATTTTTTTAAACTGAAAAATTCAGGTGCTTCACAATGAAGTGAAAATCTTATCTCGTCGATATCTATTTGAAGTGTTTTTTTGAAAGTACATAGTTTTGAACATAAAAAATATAAAATATTTGAAAAAATTTCTTTAATCCAAACGAAGAAAAACTTTTCAAAAAAACGCGTTTGTCTCAAAAACAAAAAAAGTCCCAAAAGCAATTTTATGTGAATCGTTTGGTTTATAATGCATTGTTCTGTTTATCCTTTTTTGTTTGAGAAAATTTCTCCAAATATACAGGGTAAAAGAAGTTAAATTATTTTAGAATAGAATCATGCCGAATATATACAGGGTCGCTTTTATGTATGGAAACGGTGGATTATTTCCTAAATTAAGAGAGCTAGAATAAAATAATTAATAAAAATTGAAAGGTTCTTTCCAGTCTATTTATATAAGGAAAAAATTTAGTATACAGGATAGTCAAAAACCTACGGCAACGCGAAGTTTCTTCTCTTTAATGGAACACCTGTATGTTAGTGAATCATTGAATTCTCCTCGACGTTCTAATCAAAAATCATATAACACATTACATGCTTAAATTTAACCGTTTTGAAGATATCGAGTTGCTAAAATTATTTTTGCAGTAATTTGCTAAATTATTAGATTTAATATTTTAAATTTTGCACAAATAGGAATGGTGAAAGAAAAAGAGATAGAATTTATTAACAACATAATTTTATTGATTCCCAGGATTAAAATGAAATTTTATTTTCAAAAGTGTTCAAAGTGTGCGCCGTTTACCTCTTGACAGTAATGAAGTCGCTGAACTAAATTATAAATAAAAATATTATAATAAAATATATTATAATAAATATTTAAGAAATAAATCGCTGAAGTTTAGCGCCAATATTAAAGTAAATGTCGCAACTTTTTACTGAAATTTTTACAGATCAACAGGCTTTGCATCGCACATTGAACCATTTGAAAATAATGGTTCATTATTCGAGAAGAAAAATAAAACCCGTTTTTTCATGTGTCGTTGTCATGTACTCTCCAAGCGACCACTTAGCCATTGAGAAAAAATTAGGCCAATTTTTAATCACTTATACAGGAGGTTTTTTATAAGAATCCGAGGTTTTACAGGGCCTTTTTACCCTCAGGTATTTTAAAGCTAAAAAGTTCTCTTCAAGGGTCTTCAAAAATTGACTATAATTTGTGGTTTTTCTAAGTAATTTTTGATATAACATCGACGTTTGCACGAGCCTACAATAATTTAAACACATGCCAATGCGGACTTTTTATATTAAAAATTGCTGACAAATTGCCCAGTAAAATATCGCACCCTAATTAAAAAACACTCGGTATATAACTGCATATGAAGACTTCTTAAACATCTTTGGTACCAGCCAATATGTGACCACTCACCTTTAAATGCTACGTTGTCGGATTAGATCCATCATTCCTATAGTGGCAAGACACCTGAGAAGAGGACATCGTGTCCAGCGTTCCCAACACTGAGAGGAGGTGTGTTCTTCAGTTGGGGAAAAGTTAACACTATCAACGGGAGGCGGTGGGGGGCAGATATATAACGGAACCTAAAAATGTAATGATCTTTCCTATTTTATTTCAATGTTTTACCAATTTTTCAGGCTGCAAACTAAAAATCTTCTACAAAGTAGTAAATTTCAAATCCGCTATTGGTTTTAGTTTTTTGTAGTCGTTTTGTTCGGTTGATAGTGTTACCTGATTTATTTGGGCAGAATCGCTTGGCTTATTGACGATATTCTCCAGCCGCAAAAGCTGTGACTTAAAACTTCTAG